>WOGR01005680.1:0-13624 GCA_015342045.1 Leptinotarsa lineolata | reverse complement strand
CAAGTCAGATGACACCCTGTATAAAAGATTAATGGATATATTCTGATAGCCCACATCAAGTGCCAATAGCAAAATGTGGACAGATTTTAAATATGCCTGTGGATAAAGAACATACAGCTAAAAAAATAGTTTGTGATTTTTTGGTTTTTCCTGTATATCTCTCGAACCAAAGAAGCTTTTTTCGATTTTTTTACATCATTGATCTCATTAAATTAAAATGAGAAATTGATTTTCTTCAAGTTTCTTAGGTGAAGAATTCAAATTTTCAATAATAAAAGTTATGTATGTTACATAGGGGGCATAAGAATTTTAGAAAAGCTAATGTGGGACATGGCACGAAAAAGGTTGGCAGACATTTACGTTTGTGCGTTTATTTTTTTCCAAATTTCAATTTTTTGCCTCTTCTCAGCTTATTTAGGCACATGTTAGGCCAGTTTTTTTCTACGAATTCAAATTGAACCAAAGCTTTGCCGAAACAGGCCAGAAAGTTAACCAGACATTTGGCAATGATATTGTTGATGAATGCACTGTTCGACGTTGGTTTTCGAAATTTCATTCGGGAGATTTTATCCTCGAAGATGAGCCCCGAAGTGGTCGACCTTCAGTAATCTAGGACGAGGATTTGAGGATCCTGAAGAAGACTGACCCATAACACACACACGCGGTTTTTGATGGTTTAAAATGTATTGGAAAGGTTAAAAAGATTGAAAAGTGGGTGCGGTTTGTATGACCGATGAGCCACCCAGGCACTTCCAAATCGCGAAAACCCACAATAAATGAACATGGTTAATGTATGGTGGTCAGCGGCCAGTGTGATTCACTATAATTTTCTGCAACCGGGCCAAATCATCGCAGCAGTCCTATTGTGGGAAAATTGACGAAATGCCATGAAAATTGTGTTAGCAGCAGCCAGCACTGGTCAGCGGAAGAGGTCCGAACCTGCTATACGACAATGCCCGTCCGCACATTTCACAAATCACGTCCGAATATTAAAGTTTGCCTCACCCACCATACTCCCCAGACCTCTCGCCAACCGACTACCATCTTTTCAAGCATGTCGATAATTTTCTCACCGGTAGAGCTTTCGCCAATCTGAACCAGGCGCTAATTTTGATTAAATTGAATGAGTAGTGTCTGAGATATTACAGAATGTCATTTTGGACGATATGAAGTTCTATTTTTGAAGTGCATTAGTTTAAGAGAAAATTCGAAAAGTGGAGGTAATATTTTTAATCAACAAATGTGTGTCTGTGATTTATAAATGAATCTCACTTTTCAACTAGGCAAATGTTAAAAATTTTTAGTCTTCATACAGTGGTAGAATTTTTTATTTGAATTTATACCGAACGTTGTGAGTAATTTTTTGGGTTATTTATCGACATATCTTAATGATTCACTAATATAAATCATAAAGTGATTTTGGTTGTTTAGAATGACACATGACCTCACATGAAAAATCTAACAGGCTCGAATTTGGCCACCTTATAGACCACTCCTGTGTTCATCTTCTATTCAGCTAACAGACAGTATAAGATTTCCCTGCGTGGAAGAACTTGAATTTTGAATATTTTTGTAAGAACCACGTGAAATATAATATGTAGGATTTTGTCTGATCAATAACATCAATTATATGATTATCATTCGGCACCCATCGAAGTCTTATCGGTGCACATGTTAAAAAGTCACTCCTTGGTAAAATTCCACAAGCCGAAATCATCTTCAATAAATCAAGGAAGAAACTGGATTTTGTAAATATGGAATTTGGGGGTTATTATTTTTCCAGTACGATTTGTGGCATAAATTGTTGTCAACTTGCTGGTATTCAGGTTATGTAACGTTTTATAAATTTCACTTTTGATTAAATAAAGTAAATTTTTCAAGATAATAGCAAAAGAAAACCTTAAATAAGATGTTCATGGACTACAGTGTCATCAAATACAAAAATTGTTTATCCTGAAAATGAACAGGACTGCGAATAGTCACGATAGTGGCTAGGGAATTTATTAACACAGACAACTCAGAACACGAAACTAATGATCTTCAGTCGATGTTGCAGACACCAAAACAAAAAAATCTGCTGGTAATAGCAATATGGTTAATTGACGGTAAGTGGTGGTCGAGTTGTATATTTCATTGTTGCCATTCATGATTCACGTCATAACTATGTCATGTCATTAGCTAAAATAATTAGTCGTTATCGAGTAAGGTCGATTTTAAATCGAACCACAAAAATTTTATGTGGCTTCATCTAATGGAAAGGGGGTTGTTGGAAAAATTGGCACAATCAAATTTAAAAGCTATAGCAACTATTTACTTAATGCTTATCGAATTTGGTCATTTGACTTGGAAATCAGAAATTTATGGAGTTGTCAAATATATAATAGTGTTATGTTTGTTTTGTCAGAAATCGTGGTTAAAGTTTTTACTGCTTATCAACAAAATTGAATATTGTTCCCAAAAAGATTCCTTTTGATATAGTTCGGAAAAATCAAACTTTTACATATTCAGGGTACCTACTTTATAAAAAAAATCTGCTTAGAAGCAGATGAATATCACTAAAAATATTGTAAGTAAGAAAGCATTAAGAACAACTGGATTATACAACTCACTCAGTTAGCTATCAAAAAATTGGTTCAACCTTTTTTTCGTAATCGTGCATAACTACGTTAAAGAGACATAGAAATGGGACGAAACTGTTAGAGATTGTCAAACAAGACATCGTTTGTGCCTTCTTTGAATAGCAAATGAACTCATAAAATATCTTATCCACGTTCGTCAGGGATATTCTAGTTCCAGTGAATACGCTCGTTTATTATTCTCATAATGTGTAAATGCTTCCAACATATCATGTACATATGAGTCATGAGAGGAATATTTCATGCGCTATAAATATTTTTCAAATTGAAATCTTCTTTATATCTTCATTTCATCTTTCAAACTGAAGGTTACTTCATTGATGCCTTCATCAAAACTCCTTCCTTGACTTGAAGGCTCTGTGTTTCTGTATAAATGGAAAGTGATATTTCGATAATCTGGCTATTGATTCCAATGGCGGTTGAAGATAGAAATGAAGAAAGAAGCGAACTATTTCGTTTTACTGCACCGAAAAAGCTAACCTTCATATGCGACTGGTTTCTTTGTATAAATCAATTGAAAACTTAAGTCTGGATCTTAATAAAATTATCACATATACAGGATGGACCAACGATGTGTGGGTTGGATGATAGTTTCTTCTGTAGTGAAGATGAAAAAAATGTTTTGAAGTAAAGTTGTAGTGAGTAATGGAAGCTCTGTTTTGAAATTAAATATCAATATACAGGATGTTCAATAAATCTATGGTGGTCTAGCAAAGTTTTTTTCTGAATATAGCCCCATATATATATTTTCACTTCAAAATAGTTGTTTTCAAAAATATAAGGTTATTTGGGTCTATACCGGCTGGTTCGAAAAGTATGGTAGGATTTATGTAATAAAACAGATTATTTATACGCCACCCAATATTCCTGAGAATAGTTCATTTCCATTTTCCATTCATAATTTTTTCAAGTGGTGATTATTCCGTACGAGGGCAATTGAAATTCGGTATCACTTTTTTCTCAGTTTTCTTCAAAATGATTTGAATTCTTCAGAAAATAGGAGGTTTTTTCCTGTAACAGTTGAATAATTGGAAGTGAGAATCTGAATACGAGAGTGGTCTGAAAAGTTGTGGATCTAACAAAGATTCAAGACATTTTTTCAGACTTTTTTCCAACACAGTCTCCTTTTGACTCTAGTCGGCGTTTTTCTCTGCAAAATAAATGTTCACGAAGGTGATTGCCTCTTCATTTGACGAAGATCTCTGCCCTCCGAGCGCAATTTCTAGATGAGGGAACAAAAAAGATTGTTTGGGGCTAGATATGGCGAGTAAGGCGGATGTTCAAGCAGTTCAAACCGTAACCACTGAGGTGTGAGACGGTGTGTTGTCTTGGTGGCACAAGATTTCTCCACAAGTTCTGCCTTCAGCTTGTCAAGTAATCGTAGTATGCTCCTGTATTGGTTTTTCATTTTTGAAGATAACCTATTGAAATAACTCCTTGACTATCACAATAAAACAGTCGCCATCACTTTCCCAGCCGAAAAAACAATTTTTGTTTTTTTTTGGAGCCTGTTTCTCCTTTGCAGTCCACTGTTTGGACTTTATTTTTATGTCGGGCGTATAATGGTATATCAAACTTTCATCTACAGTAATTAATCGGCGCCAAAACTCGGATTATTTGCGCCTAAACTGCCCCAATAGAGCATTGGAAATGTTAATTCGAATACGTTTTTGGTCTAACGTGAGCAAACGCGGCACTCAACGCGAGGACAACTTTCTGATGCCTAAATGTTTATTTAATATGTGACAAACACGTTTTCTTGACATGTTCATAACCTCTGATATTTCTTATTTCACTAGGCGGTCGTCTTGTATCATTTGGTGAATTTTGGCGATGTTTTCATCAGTAGTTGCATTTTTTGGACGTCCCGAACATTTATCGTTTCCCAAGCTCTTACGGCCACTTTCAAATTCAGCTACCCAAAATTTCACCATGGTGAATAATATTTCAGAGTCCCCATACACAGAATCCAACTCTTCTTTGATTTGCGTAGGCGTATTGCCTGTCAATAACAAATATTCAATGACAGATCGATATTCGAACGACTTGTATATATCAATTGCGCGTCCAAAATGGCTGAAACTTTGATAAGTAACTGTACTGGAGGCAAAGAATATCATAGAACAAAACCAATTGGTCAGTTTCCACGTAGTTTCCACCAACGTACATCTAAGAAGCATGTTGAATCATAAAGAAGAAGCTATCTAAAGTCGAGGACCTAGTAGATGGAAGTTACTAATAGGAGTGGATGCTGTGTCTGGTACTGCTACTTCTAAAAGGGGGACCAATTCTTCACGCAAGCCGGCTGCCAATGGGATCGCCATTTTTGCCGGTAATAGCCAACATATGAGTACACACGAAGTGGTTTGAAGTGCTGCCTATTGAAGAAGCCAACGATAAGCTTCGAGAATTGTTTGAATGCGTTCATTGATTTTTGCTTTGACTTAAAACATATAATTGCAGTAATGAATTCTCATTGAACAGGTGTAGCACTTGAAATTCGATTACTGAAACACTGTAGGATGTTGATACGCATTTTAGATTTGTATTCAGAAAAATATATATAATTCTGTGAAATGGAATGTTTACCTCTGTTATCGAAGGAGAGAGTATTGCTCAGGTGGAGAGACAATGATGAAAATTTGACTTACCCTGTATATGAATGTTGAGCAAAAAATCATGAATAAAACGAATAATGGGCTGGATGAAAGCCTTTATTGTGAGGGCATAATACCTTAACCTTATGTCAACAGGGGATGTATAAAACACGCATCATTGTGCAATACAATGGACTGTCCTCGATGTCCTCTGTCCTCTGCAATAATAAAGGCCTTACAAGCTTTTAGCAAAATGAGGGGGAGATTGGGAGATAATATCCCGTGGCTGCTCCCTCTGAAATTGGCGAGCGAAATGGTCCTACGTACGAATACAAGTTAAATATTAGGATATTTTATAAATGGAACTATGATCGGTTATGGATTATCTTGATATCAGCCAAAAATTCTTATCAAGATGGAAATATTTAATTGAATGTCTCTAATCGAATAACCTGAAATGGATCAAAAGAAGTCCCATATAAATTTAAAGGGGGTGATTAATTTTTGGGAAAGAATGGAGTAGTAGAAAGCCAAAAACTTTCTTTCCCAAAAGTCTAACATGTTAAGGAATTTAGAATTCTAGGTGTTTGAATTTTATTAACCATAATGTGCTATTTTATTTTGAAATTTTTCATTACTTGAATATAACTGTTGCAAAGTTTAGATGATTTTGCCGTTAAAAAGTAACGAATATTTTTTTATGTGATAGATACATCAAATTCCGTATTCCGGAATGTTCAATACCTTTTTAACCTCGAGCGATATAACTTTTTGAATTGCAGTTAAGTTTTCACTCAGAAATGAATCCGTTAATTTTAAAACTGCAAAATTTTGTAAAACTCACGCTTTGCTCATGCTTATATAGTTTTTAAACTGTTGTTGCTTATAAAGTAGTAAAATTTTACGTAATTTAGTATTAAACACATTTATGAAAAATAGTGAAAAATTAAATTCGGTATAGTTTGATAAGTAGAATTTAGAAATTCTATTGAATAAACCTATTGAAAACACTTCCCTCATACCTGAACAAAAATGCTGTTTCTCGACATGCGGTTTGCTAACCAAGTTCAGAAAATGGTTTAAACTACTTCTTTCAGCTATATTTTTACATGCATTGAATAAATTCCTAGTATTATTTTGTTTCTATTGCATTGATTTCTAGTAGTACAAAATACTAATTCCTAGTTTGTTTGAAGGTGAATGACAATGTTTCGTAGTGAATTTCATCAGTTCGGACTTCCATTGTCTAATATTGTATAAAATGATTGGAAATCACTGAAATAAACAATAGAGTTGAAAATTAATATAGCTAAAAATGGCAAATATATTAAGCAAAAAAACCTGAAAAGAATTCACAGTGAAATAAAATATGGGTAAAAAAAATTGAACAAATAAAATAAAAATAGATTAATATAATTAAAAATTAAGCGATTTCAAACCACGTCACTTCACGACGTTTCTATTGTTAGTATCCACAATCGTCTTCGGGTGATGACAATTTTAGACAATGGAAGTCCGAACTGATGAAATTCACTAATTAGGCTCTGATAGACCCAATATCAGGATTGGGTTTCATAGATAAATTAAGTGATGAATAAAATTTTTGAGACCGGTGATGAAGATCGCATTCCTTACAGCACATTGTTCGTAGTCTTACGTAACTGAGGATATAAAACAGGTGAAGATTAAGCATCAGATAGGTGGTATTCAATAATAAAAACAATAACAAAATACTAGGATTTAATTTAATGACCAAGGTAATGATTCGCCCAGATGGACATCAAAACATTAACATGGCTGTTGGAAGTAATCATCTCCCTGGAGTCATCTCCTGATGATGCTAACTTTGTTGGTGAAACGCGCCTTGAGAGGTAGCATTTTTGTTCTGGTGAGGGAAAATGTGGTCAGTAGATTCTCTCTAGTTTGTTTTTGTTTATTATCACATACAAAAGAGATTTATCCGACAGGTCTTGAAAATTGTGTTGCCCAATAAGCCAAGAGAGAAGCTATCACATAGTTTTCAAAAGCTGTTTTTCGAAACTGTCACCGGTTTCCTTGCTTGCTTGAAGTTTTATATAGACCGAGAAACTGCAATTCAACCGATAATTCCCGTATAGAGAAGATATATTTTCGAAAATTAAAGAAGAAACACGCCATATGTAATCTCCAAATGGATGAAGAAGGCAGTGATGAACTTTTAGGCATATAGAATAATAATTGGAGAATCTCTATTACTATATTCCGTGTTCAGAATCACACGTTAAAAGGTAAGACCTCGTTAGTCCTTAGCTCGCACAAGTTCCTCATCTTCTGAGATCACCGATCACCAAGTGATCATCTTCAAAACAGTGCATCACAAGTACAGTAAATAATGAATAAATTATGTATACATATATTTTTTGAAGATTATTATCATAAAACACTTGTAAATTATAGTAGGGTCTATCACTTAAAAAAACCTTTCACGGCCTTCCTAAAGCATTGCAAAGATTTTATTTCTGTTACATTCTTTGGCAAATTGTTGAACATTTTACAACCATTATAAACAATGGAATCCTTTATGACTGATGTCATTGGTATTGGCAATTTAATGTTGTTAGATTGCCTTGTCATTTAATGGGTTGGTGAGGATTGAAATTTGTTCAAGTATTTTTTAATCAAACACACAGTTTCCATTATAAAGATAGAAAATCACTGTTAGAATTCCATGAGTGGTAAAGATTAATCTACAAGAGTCTGTACTTTTTGATTTGCACATACATCTAAGGGCTCGTTTTTGCAAAATTAAAATATTTTGTAGTAGATAACCACTACGTATCTCAGGTGAGATTCTACCAGAGAAAAATAAACAGTCTTAGCTGCTGTTAAACCAAGTTAGTTGGCGACTACTCTGAGTGCATAACAACCAGAGAACACTTTGTTACACAAATTGTATGTACCTCTAAAAATTTTAAGCCACTTTTGATCTCAATGATGTCATTCCCAATGGATTTATTGTCAAATTCACACCTGAAAGTTACTATATTAGTTTTCGATATATTTAGAGAAAGATGATTTGAATCACACCAATTCTTCACTTTCATCATATCGTTGGATATGATTTTGGGTAAATCATTTGCTTATCCGATTGCCAAAAAATGGTAGTATCGTCTGCAAATAATGTGAATTTTCCGGAGATATTTACACTTGTCAAATCGTTGATGTAGATGAGGAACAATGTTGGCCCTAGTATTGAACCTTAAGGCACACCCTTACTTATTTTTACAATTTTGCAAAAGTATTTCGTGATCCACACAGGTAAAAGCCTTCGAAAAATCGAAAAATACAGCATCAGCAACCTCGCCACTATCGATTCCAGTATAAACTTTTTCCATGAGTGAGAAAGTTGCATCATTAGTGCCTTTGCCACTTTGAAAGCCAAACTGTTCTTCATTAACGATTTTATGTTTCGACAGAAATACAGTTATCTTGACTAGTTTTTCTATAAGTTTTCCTAATGTGGGAGTCAGGGAAATGAGCCGATAATGCGAGGGGTCGCCCTGATTTCCACCTTTATGTAGTGGTATTACCAATGATACCTTCAGGAATTCAGGAAACTTTCCTGATGAGTTTTTTCAAAATATTTGGTGTAATGTCGTCGTAACCAGATGCCGACTTTTTTCCAATGAAAACGATCGCCTGTTTCAGCTCATAAATGTCAGTGTCATATAGAATGAGAGTTTCAGAAATAAAGGGGTTTTTGAAGTGTTCTATAGGGTCGTTCTAAGTATTCAATTTTTCAGACAATATTTCTGCAACAGAACAGTAATATTCGTTAAGAACGTTTGGTGGAAGTGAAACTTCATGTACTTTATTAGATCTACCTCTTAGGTCACTAATTAGTTGCGAAGTTTTCTTCGATTTGTTTTCAGCTTGCTGGAATCTACTTTTATAGTAAATTTCTTTTGCTTGCCTCACCACCTGCCCATGGATACTGCGGTATCTACTGAAATATCTTTGAAATAAAATATTATCATTAAACTTCCGAATATAGTGCAGTGATCGCATATTATTTGTTGAAATTTTTATGCCACGAGTAATCCACTATTTTCTGTGCTTGATTTTTGAATTTTGAATCGGAAATGAACTATTAGAAATATTCACCAAGTGATTGTAAAAATTTGAGAATGAATCCTGGTCATTGTTCAAAATATCCCATTGGTATCCAGGCATGTGTTATAAAATATTTTATAGTTTTTTTACTGTATAAACTATCAAATTGGTATTTATTTCGATTTGATATAAAATTCACTTTACAGCAGCATAATAGAATGAATAGGAATTCAAAAACACGGGGATAATTTCAAAAGAAAAGAAGAGGCAATGAACATCAATAAAGTCTGGCTACCTATCCAAGGTTAGTTAATTCAATTAAGAGAAACAAATCGACGCCCACTAATAATAATATAAAACTAGAGTTAATTACCAGCATCGTAGTTAATGCGTTCGAAACAACGGCGGCACCAACTCGGACACTGTGACCGTTACCGCATCACCTATGATAATGTCTACCGCAGTAGTAGACGAAACGTCCGGCATAAAACCTGCAGACCACGGCCATAAAACCCGGAAAATAGCTTTCACACAGTTATTTCCGGCCGTGAAAGTGTACATCCTTTGATCAATGAATTCACATTTTGAGAAATCAGTTACATTTTCTAATGATTTCAAATTCAATTACTTTCAACACTTATTTTCTAGTGAAATTGAGCACCATTATTTTTCTGAAGCAGTCTATGCAGAGTCACTAGAAAGAATTTACTAAAATACACTGCACAGAACATAAATCGTCTGCACATACGTGTAATGAGATGCAGTCAAGAAGAAAATCCATTCCCGTTCTGCCGAGGCAATGAAGAAAGGTATCGAAAAAGATAACGAGATAATTGATGGACTAATAGCTGTTGCGTGTTACAGTGAACTTTTGACATGCTGTATTTGACACATCAACACTTCTCATGCTATTCACATAACTGCATAAAATCGGGGCGTTCCTTGTAAACTAATGACAGGCCTTGACAAACCGCATCTGATCACAATTGCAACGGTGCGGCACTATGTAAAATTGGTGAGGTAATTCAAAAGTTGCCTTGGGACGGTAATCAGAAATAACCGTTTTGGAGGTTCGTCAAGAATTAGTCTGTTAATTTTTCACTTACGGTGTTCCAGATGATTATGAACTGAAATACACTGAATATATTTTAGGCGAAAACCAGTTCATTTACTAGTGGTTCAAAGATACGTTCTCATACACCGGAACCGTGAATAATTTCTTCTGCTCAACTTTACAAGCTCCTGAAGTTCGAGTAGGTTCGTAATTTCAATTGTATTGACAGAGTATCCAAAATGAATCTTGATGAGCAGTGTTTTCGCTGTAACCATAGTTACCGTCCTAGAAATTAATATTCGCTGTTATGTGACCTCTGCAATCATTAAAGTTTGCAAGAACTTTTTAATTTGACTAGTTAGACCCTAAAGTTTCGGCGGATTTATTTTTCGTACACACTTAAAGTTCTATCAAGAACAGAAACCAATAGACTCTTTTTAGTGTATACCCAAACAACTGGAAACGTTGAAAATTACCGAAGAATTGATTCTTAATCAAGGTTAAGAAATGTTAATTAAAAACCGTAATAGAAATAAGAAATATTTCTGAAAATGTTTTAAAAAGAACCTCTAGGCTCAGAAGGAATAGCGATAGAGATTCTTTTTTAATATTTCATTCTTTTCTTAATAAGTTCATATTAGAAACTGTATCTAAATGAAAAGTATCTTTACCAACATTATGTTTAAGAAATCATTCGTTATTCTCTAACTATTTAAGCCAAACTATTCATCAAAACACTTCATTCTCCAGATATGTTTGATTTTCTATTTCACTTATTCAAATGCAAGATATTCGTATGAAACTAATCGAAAGTCTATCATAATCAACTTAACTCGAGAGCGTTAAGCTATACGCGAAAATCGTGTGAAAAAAGAATTTTACAAATCCGCATTTTATTGAAACAAATGATGTATTTGAAATAATAATTAGTCAGAGATGAAGTGAAGATTTCACCTTTCGAAATTTCAAAACTTTCAAATTTTTTATTCTATTTTTATATTATAGGTAATGAATATTTATTGCGAATATATGGCTAAATTATTCAGAATCACCGAAGAATGAACAAATTAAAATTTTCCTTCGATAATATTATTCAAAATTATTTAAATTCAGTGATTTTCTTGTCAGATTTATAACAAATAACTAATAGTTCGTAATATATTTATAAAGGGTGTTTATTAAACATGCGGCCAAAAATTAAGGAACTATTTCTTGGACTATTCTAAGGATATTTTGTCCTTTGATGATTTTCGATAGGGGCTCGTTACATGCAATTTTTGGTAATAAAAGTAGTTAAATGTTCCTCTTGAAGATGATCACTTGGTGATCAAAACACGTGTCGAGGTGTTGAAAATAACTGTTTGGGGTTGGGATAAAATTCCAGTAAGATTCATTGAAAAAATTAAAAAAAAAACACGTTTTTTTATTCAGTTTGTTCAAAAAACATTTGTTATGGAATTGAATCATGTATCATTCACAGGATTGATACACAATATAGTATATGAAAGAGATAAAATATCACTTACGTGGAACACTCACCATTTACGCTGGTGTTCCCCAGGAATCCATATTGTCTCCAACCCCCTTTTTTTGTACATCAACGACTTATTGGAAAAAAACGAAGAATCCAATATATTGCCTTGCTGACGACAGCACACTTGTCTCGTCATTCCATTTGGATACCAGGAAATCGGTTGCGGATGCACATCTTCACCGGCAGCAAGAGGTTGCATACCTTAATGAGGATCTAGAGGTAATTTCGAATTGGGGTGAAAGTAACCAGGTTCAATTCAATGCCACGAAAACCCAGGCATCGGTTTTCTCCAAAAGGATGAGTGTCTCTGAACCGGATATAATAATGTCAGGACAGACAATTCTGCTTTATGCTTGGATAAGTTTGTTGGGTGTAAAAATGGAAACTAATATGTCTTGGCACAATCATGTCGCTGGAATTGCAAGGGCTGCTTCTCAAAAGCTTGGAATACTATTCCGAACCAGAAAACTGTACTCACCTCAGCAACTTTTGATGCTTTATAAAGCTCAGATCAGACCTTCTTTGGAGTATTGTTCTCATGTATGGAGATCCGCCCCTAAACATATCCTGAAGCTGCCTGATTCCATCCAGAAAAGAGCCATCCGCCTGATTGGAGACGCAAACATAACTTGCAACCGTGATAGTCTGGATCATCGAAGAAAGGTTGGAGATTTGTCTCTCTCCTATAGAAGGTGTTCAAGTGACTTGGCGCATTTGATTCCACCAAGAGCGGTGCATATCAGAAATACGCGACGGACTGCGGCTGCTCATCGTTGTAAAGTTCAACTCAGTACATCTCGAACTTCGCTGTTCAAAAACTCTTTCATTTGGAGAACTGCGTTCATGTGGAATAAACTTCCTGAGAACGTTTTTCCCAACGGATGTAATCTCCAGCGATTCAAATCCAATGTGAATCACTACTTTCGCACAAGCACCGCTTTCAGAGCGCCTTGAGGTTTATTCTATAGTCAGACCAGTTTGAGACAGTCAACTCAATTATTGTACCTCTCATGAGTTCATCCAGGGAATTTATTCGCTTCAATGATTTTATATGTTACACTCAGTTCTTCACTTCTCAGAAAACTAGCAATATTGTAACAATGCTGATATGATTTTTATATAGATCAGTTTTTTACTTGTTTCATTTTATTTGTTTCATTTTACACATTGGTACACTGGGTACATGTGTCACGTCATATCAAAATACACACAAATACAAACAATAAAGCACAGAACATTACACGTACATAATTGATATAAGTGGTCGTCAAGTTACAATTTGATGAGAAACTCTATAACTAACTACTTTCACAAAGTTAGCAGAAACTGTCATGCAAAAATACCTCATGAGTGGTAAGTTTTCTGCAAGGGTGACTTTTTTACTGCAGAACAAAAATAACTGCTCGATTTTCTAATAGTTGATGGAAAGTTATTATAACAGCTTATTGCACTGTATAATTGGGAGCATCTAAAACGAGACATTTTGTGTGGAAGAATTCTCAACAGCTTGCCATGGCGGGTGTCCCGACCATGAATATCTGGATTCCTAGTATATGTATTAATATTTTTATGGGCAAAAGTGACACATGGTCTACAACTATTGTTTTTGTTTTAAAATTGTTCGTTCCGTTAACCAGCTGACGAACGTCAACCCTCAGAAGTCGAAACTTGTGCGAGCAATGGATTAACGAGGCCTTACCTTTTAACGTGC
>WOGR01005679.1:0-13624 GCA_015342045.1 Leptinotarsa lineolata | reverse complement strand
CTGAGTTAGCTGACATTGTACAGATATCAAAAGAACGTGTCCGCTTTATATTGCATGAGCATTCGACTATGAGAAAGCTCTGTTCAAAGTGAGTGCCGCGCGAGCTCACTGTTGACGAAAAACAAGAACATCTTGATGATTCTGAGCAGTGTTTGGCCATGTTGAAATATAATAAACCGGAATATTTGTATAGATATGTGACAATGGATGAACTATCATCACCTCTATCCGGAATCAAAACGATCGTCATCTGAGTGGAGAGCAACTGGTTTTTGGTTTTTTTTTTTTTCGGCGACTGGAAAAATCTTCGAAAGATACCTATTCGCCCTGTGACCAGATAGTGTCAGATTTTCACCGACTAAAAACCACCCATGAGTCAAGCAGGCTACTCTGGAACCGCCCTCGGCCATTACTTCGGAATAGCAGACTATAGTGATAGTTCAGGGCTCTTTCTTTTTCTTCAGTACTTCATCATTATTCATTAAGTTCTTTTCTTTTCTTCATCAGGATGGTCTTGGAAAGTTAACTAACGGCTTCCCAGTTTTCTTTATTTTTGAGCATCTTCCCAATCATTTTTTCCGGTGATAATTTTCCTGTCGTCATTTCTGCGTTTCGTCTCTGTTCTTCCCAACGTATGCATTCCAAGATTATGTGTTCTACCCTGTCTATCATTCCGCAACACTTGCACTCTTCTGTGTCACTCACTTTGAACCAAAACAGATACACCTGAAAACACCCATGCCCCTTTTAGGACTTGTTTGAGACAGTAATTCACCTCTCCCCATTTTCTGTTCATCCATGGTTCTATGTTGCTTATCATTCTTTTCGTCCAGTTGGCATTTCCATCGTCTATCTCCCAAGATTGTTGTCATTTTTCAATAATTTGTAACTTTGCTAACCCTTTTCATACGTTGTTTTGTACCATAGTTCTCTCTTCTACCAGCAGATCTATTGAGGGGGTTCTTGCAATCATATACATACTATTTTCATAGCTGCTTTCATTTGGACACTAAGTAATATATTTCTATATATCTTTTTTTTTCCATGACTCTTTTCAAAATTGTTGTGCCATATAGCATGATCGACTGGGCAACTGAGCATATATTTCTTCTGCTATCTTCTGGAGGACCCCCAACGTTGGGCATTATCCTGTCTATGTTGCTTATGGCTTTTCCCGCCTGTTCTCGCCCATTTTCATATGTCGATCCATGTGGATTCCCAGGTATTTGATGGATTCTTGGCTACAGATCCGCCTTTCAAACGGAAGATCGGGGTTCGATTCCCCGCCGGGCCACCGTGCTGGGAAATCGCACGTTAAAAGGTACGGCCTCGTTAATCCATTGCTCGCACAAGTTTCGACTTCTGAGGGTTGATGTTCGTCAGCTGGTTAACAGAACTAACAACAACAATTTTTTTAAGGTGTTCGTTTTCTCCAATTTAATTGTAATACTCATCAGTTTTCTGCCTACTGCCAGCAGTACTACCTCTGACTTCTGAAAGGCAAGCTTGAGTTGCTGCGCTGTCATCCACTCTTCTATATCCTTCACAGTTCTATTGAAAGTTCTTACCAGACTTTCTTCATTTTTTCCACCACCACTACGGCTAGGTCATCTGCGTAGCCTATTAGGTTAACTTTCCTAGGGACTTTCAGATTTAGTACCCCATCATAGTATATATTCCACAAAGTGGGACCAATTACGGAGCCGTGTGGAACACCACAGGTGATGTTCATTTTTCCCTTGTATCCTACTAGTAGCACCTTCTCTTTAAGGTAGCTGGCAATCATATTGTACAGGTTTGCAGGTACATCTCTTCTTTTGATTTCGTTCAGGATCCCTTTCCATGGCGCGGAGTTGAAAGCGTTTAGTTCATCCAACCTTATCATGGCACACCTTCTCCTGCCAATCCTTTCGTTTGTTTGGTCTACGATTTTTTGTACCTTCGCCAGTGCATCTGTTGTTGACCTACCTTTTCCGAAACCGAACTGATTTTCATTAAAATTGCATTTATTTTCTATTTCTCTTGAGACTCTCGCCTTGATCAGATGCTCAAAGAGTTTTCCCATGATATTCAGGATACATATGGGCCTGTACGGTTTATTTTTGCTTTTTTCAATAAGAACAATCCTAGCTATCTTCCATTTTTTGTGGAATTGCCTTTTTGTTAATAATAAGTTAATTATTCTTAAACATTGTTCCGGGTGTGCCGGAGAGCAACTGGTGAACCTAGTCCAGAGCACCCGAAAGCACAACAATCGGCTGGAAAGGTTATGGCCTCAGTATTTTGGGATATGCGTGGTGTAATATTGATCGACTATCTTGAGAACGGAAATATCAACAGTGAATATTATATAGCGTAGTTGGAGCTTTTGAAGGCGAAAATTGTAATGAAACGATCACATATGGCAATTTTTTCTCATCAAGACCACGCACCGTGTTACGAGTCAATCAAAATAATTGCCAAACTACATAAAATGAACTTCAAATTACTCCCACATCCACCGTATTCGCCAGATTTGACTCCCAGCGATTATTGGCTGTCCGCAGACCTGTAATAATTGTGTAGCTTTTGATGGAGATTATGTTGATGAATAAAGCCAATTTTGAATGAAGGAAAAACCGTTATACTTCAATTCCTAAATAGTAGGCCATAAATTCTCAGAAATGACTGATGTTTTTGCCTCAATTTGTCTTTTGCAGTGGCGTACGGAAATTATACTCAACAGGTAAAGAAAAATGATGATAAAATTTATAGAATCACAACCTTGCAATAATATTTCTGAGAATGAAGTGCCTACTATTATGGAATTGTACTATAGTGGTTTATTCTCCTTTTCACATAGCACAATTGAATTAGTAGTATAAAACAGGTAACCTGAAAACTCTTTCAATGATACGTATTTCATCAAATCAAGTTTTTTATACTTTTCTGTGAGATTTCTGTCACATAGCTTTTTCTCTCGTACTTGTAATTTTTTTCAGTCGAATTCAATATGACACAAGACTGGGTCAGTACATGATTACTTCTTGTTTTTCCAAGAAACTTTTCCCAGAATGACTGACCTACTTACTGATCCCAAATTGAGTTCATATTATGTACTGATTCAAGATCAATGTCGCGAAATATCAAAACCGAATACACATACACACGAATCAAATTTGTTGTTATTGCATTTACATTACTGGTTCAAGATTGTAAACGCCGTAATTGAAATTCATTAAATTTTTATTTAGCGATTTGTCCTCGTACTGTTTATTTAGGTCACTTGCTCGTTTATTCTTTAATCGAAATGGACACCTTCCGTCACTTGATTTTTTGGGGGTCCTGCAACCCAAAAAATTGAAATTTAGTGTTTTGACATTGAAACAGTTCTCAGTGTGCTCAGTTAAAACATAATGTTTCTAAATGAAGACCTAGGTAAGTTGACAAACACGGAGAATGAAAACAAACACATTTCGAATGCAAGGTCATTAAAAAATCATTGGCACTCATAAATACATCTTTTCTAGGGACTCACTGAATATACAGTGTGTTTCACTTCTCATTGAAACACCCCCGTATCTTCCGTAATAATCGAGTAAGAATAGGAGTGATGAAAATGCTCTGAATGCATATACCATTTGAATGGGGTTGGCCAAAGTGATATACACTGTCCGCCACTCGCAGCGCTCAGGGTAATTACAGGGATGGCACCTCTCCACATTGAAGCGAGAGTAAGATATGGTGAATGGAGAATGAATGGAATAAGAAAGATTGAGAACATGGTGAAAGGAGCTGACAGGATATTCCCATGGATACAAGACAGGTTGCTGGAGGAGGGGGAGGGCGAAGTAATGAATGAGGTGTACGTGGACGCCGGAGCGAGAACAGAAGAAGAGAGAATGGGTATAGGATGGGCGTGTGAAAGGGGAGAGGATGAATGGAGAATGAGAGAATCTCCGGACAGAGCAGTGTGAATGAGGCAGAGCTGATTGTGATTGAGAGAGTGATCAATATATGGAGTATGGATGAGGATATGAGAGTGGTTGGTGACTATGCCATGGCAGTAGAGAGAATTAGGGCAGGGAAAGCGAGGAATAAAAGGGTTGTGAGGATTCAACGTACCCAGATAGTATGGCGCAGAGGGCATGCATATAATAACACTGGTAACAGGATTGCCCATGAGGAAGCTACGAAGGGGATGGACAGGGAGAGAGTGACCTTGAATGTGGAGAGACTGAAAGGGAAAAACGAGGAGAGAAAAAGGATAAAAGAAAGGATTAGGGATGAATAGCAACGAGAATGGGAGAGTGGAATGACTGTTCTACAGATATTGTAGGACAGTCGGGTTTGAATCGCTAGGCCTGGCGCGGAAGGCAGTACAACTGCTCACGGGACATGGCAACTTTCCAGGGTACCTGGCTAGGTTTAACTTGAGCCCAGAGATGCCATGCCCTTGTGGCTATGGGGAGCCTGAAACGGCAGAGCATGTGATAGAGAGATGCATGGATGGGAATAGAGTGGGGTGGCGTGAGTGGAAAGAGAATATGGAACGGACGAATGGAGAAATGACTCTGAGGGATATGAACGGGAGACGAAATGAGTGGATATGGTTGGTGAATAAATGGGCAGAAAGTGTGGTGAAGGATGAGAGAGCTGAGTAAGCTGCCGGTTAACCAGCACTCATCAACCATCTAGGATTGGTCGTGGCTGACCCATTCGGGGTATGTCGGCGGGCTGGTATCTTGTTCAACTCCAGCGTGTCGATTTTGTAGATTTGGAATAGCATTGTTATTTTATTATGGGTGAAAGGGGGAAGGGAGTCTTTATTTTGGTTATATTATTATTGTATTTTAAGTTCACAAATATTTGTATGTTACTCTTTTGGGATAATAAAGAAGTGGGTCTTCTGCCTCGCTGATTTCGTCCCCTCGTGGGGCTGACGTTATGCGTCAGACTCACAAGGTGGGGGGAGAGTTCGGAGGAGTAGGGGTTCCCGTGACAGTGGTGACGTTAGATAAAGGAAAGATGCCAGTTGTAAGGCTTTCGGGCTTGGCCAAAGTAGGCAAAGGCGTTATTCATTACCAACTCAAGACAAGTAGCCGGAATACTCAAGCGGTAAAAAGTTCAACAATAGATCAATTAATATATTTAGATCGATTGAAAGTGTTGATGCCCTGTTTGGAATCTTTGGTGCAGTAATGAATATTACTGGAATTTTATCCCAACATGAGACCGTTCTTTTCAACACCTCGATACGCCTTTCAATCACCAAGTGATCATTTTCAAGAGAAAGATTGTAGTCCCTCCTTTCGAAGATGATCACTTATTGATACACGTGTCGAGGTGTTGAAAATAATGGTTTTGTGTTGGGGGTAATATTGAAAATGTTGAATTGGTCTTCCGATTCAGTGGTAGCAAGATTTTGGTACCACTAAATTCCCTCGGTATATCAACATAATTTGTTGATCCAATCGCAAATGAATTAGTATCGTTATATTCGTCAAAAAATCCTTTTTTCGGAAGGTGCTCACAAAAGTAGGTAAATTATTATCCATGGCACACTTGTGAAAAGCAAATAAACTATTATCAACTATTTTCCTGGGTGATATTTAATTTGTGATCTTATTTGTAATACAATCGCAAATGAATTAGTTTCGTTAGATTCGTCAAAAAATCCCCTTTTTGGAAAGTCACATTCTGATCCAGGTATGTCTCAAAAATCCAAAAAGTGTTACAATATATTCGAAGTTCCATTCGAAATTTTAGAACCGGAACCATTTCCGTTGAAACCGGAAGTTACCGAAAAGTGAAAACTGAAAATTCTCCTCTTCACATACCACTTTTCTATATCAAATGTCATTTTGATACACTAAATAGTCCAGAAGTTATGACTTGAGTAATAGATTTGTTGACATCCGGTATCAATCGATAATGACTACATATTACATAAAGGCAATATCCTGTTCGAAATATTGTATTTCTTAGAGTTGGCATAAGTATAATATATTAATTATGCTAATATATGATTGGCTAACAGCGTTGTTGATTTCATTACATTGGACACGTTTTTGGTAAATTTTTTCCATATATGAGAACAAAGATTACTTGTTTTTGTATTTCATTTCTTTGCTAAAACGTGTATCGTAGCCAGAAAAGCCATTGACGTACCCCCGCAAAATAATTTTCAAAATTGAATTTGATTAAATAGGACTATCTTGTCTGCGCAGTTGGGTTGGTCTTCCGATTGGATGGTAGCAAGTTTTGGTACCACTATATTTCCTCTAGGTATCAACATAATTTGTTGATCCAATCGCAAATGAATAAGTACCGTTATATTTGTCTAAAAAATCCTTTTTTCGGAAGGTGCTTACAAAAGTAGATAAATTATTATCCATGGCACACTTGACAGAAGTAAATAAATTTTTAGCAAGTATTTTCCTCGGTAATATTTATGTTCTTGTTCGTAATCCAATCGAAAATAAATTATTATCGTGAGATTCATCAAAAAATCCTCTTTTCGAAAAGTCATATTCTGTTCCAGATATGTCTCAGAAATCCTCAGAAGTCCTGAGGTTACAGCCTCAAAAGATATTTTAATGCTTGCTATATTGTATGCAAATGATGCAACCTTGAGTAAAAATATATATAAAATAGATGATCGTCATATGATACATACTGATACATTAGAGAAAGCTCGATCATAGTTCACACCTAATGACTTCAGTCTCAATGAACAAATAACAGAATCATTAACTTTTTAAACAATTTGCTTAAATTGAGATAACAAAAATTCTACCAAATTTTTGGAAGTACAAATAGATTCCAACCTGAAATGAATAGACCATATAAATAGCATGTGTAGTAAACTTAGTAAGACAGTTTTTGCTATCAGAAGAATTAAAAAAACAGTAAATCAAAGTGCGGCACTTGCAACATATCATTCACTTTTTCATTCAGTCCTTAGGTATGGTAGAATCAATTGGAGTGATGCATCCAAGGTATATCTTAATAGAATATTTATCATTCAAAAATTTGCAGTAAGAAGCAAAATCTCTGCTAATTATGATGGAAAGTGTCGATCAATATTTGTAAAACTTAAAATAATGACTATATATTCAGTTATTGTCTACCCACAGGGATATACACAAACACGATACAAGAAATGAATCAAACATTGTTCCTACAGCTAATAGGTGAAAAAGAACTGATAATATAGGAATTAATCTATACAATGCCTTATTTGTCGAATTCCGTAACTTGCTATTCAGAAGATTCAAAAACTTATAGAAAAAAATATTAACCAAACATCCATTATATGAAATTGATCAAT
Source organism: Leptinotarsa lineolata (assembly GCA_015342045.1). Classification (NCBI taxonomy): domain Eukaryota; kingdom Metazoa; phylum Arthropoda; class Insecta; order Coleoptera; family Chrysomelidae; genus Leptinotarsa; species Leptinotarsa lineolata. The sequence goes on along the minus strand of WOGR01005679.1, from coordinate 6,312 downwards.
TTTTCGAAGTTATACAAGGAAAGACACTTTTGTGGTCACCTCCTGAACTTTTACTCAACTTTGAATATATATAATATGTCAGCTATGTGATTTATAATTTAGATTTTTATAAGATTTGAATTTTATCTTGTTAACTTGTATTTTTTTTGTAAATCTAATGTATCTACTAACATTTTTTAGAAACTGTATTGACAAATCTTATCCTCTCAAACGTATTTTAGAAATTGTATTGACGTGTCTAAAAACTGTGTTACTTAAGACTAATGAAAATTATTATTATTATGCAAAAATGTTACAATATATTGGAAGTTCCATTTGAAAGTTTAGAACCGGAACCATTTCCGGTGAAACAGGAAGTCACCGGAAAGTGGGTAAATTATTTCCATATATCAGGACAATGATCACTTGGTTTTGTATTTAATTTCTTTGATGTAACTTGTATTGTAGCCAGAAGAGCCGTTAACGTACTTCCGCAAAAGAATTTTCAAAATTGAATTTGATTGAGTAGGACTTTCTTGTCTGCGCAGTAACTATGCGTTTATTATCTCTCCAGTAAAGAGAAAATGACTGCTACAAAATAATTGTACAAAACATTTTTTAAACTCATTATTACAATAATACAGTTTATTGTATGATTTTCACTAAAAAGGGTTTTACAAAAACCGCAACACGTGTTTCGTAATACAATAGCTTCATTAAGCGTTTTAAAAAACTAAACTTCTGAATTACACACTATTTTATACATATTCCTACTTTTTACCTAAATCTACCTGAAACAGTTTACCTAAAACAATATACCTGAAACAATATACATGGAAATGAACAAATTTAGCAACGGTTCATTTACACGTATATTGTTTTAGGTATACTGTTTCAGGTAGATTTAGGTAGAAAGTAGGGATATGTATAAAATAGTTTGTAATTCAGAAGTTTAGTTTTTTAAAACGCTTGATGAAGCTATTGTATTGCGAAACACGTGTCGCGGTTTTGTAGAACCCTTATTAGTGAAAATCATACAATAAACTGTATTATTGTAATAATGAGTTTAAATATGGATTTTCATCAAGTATCGGCCACTTCTATTCAATTATTAAGGCATTTTTCTTTTGGTATTATTCTGAATCATCGAACACCATTTCAATTTTGTCCTGAGGAATAGTGAAACAGATTTCAATTTTCTCAGATGGTTTATAGGTAATCAGTACGCGATTCATAGAATTGACCTGATAGATTAACAGGTAGTAATCTCCCCCCACTCCTATTACGATTTCCTAATCAAGTCATTTTATATAAATGAGGGTCCTCACTTAACAGCAATCAGTTATATTATTTGCAGTTTGACAACAACTACTACGATATTAGTGCTTTCATTTAGGAATTTGACGAAGATATAGTGTTAGTGACAGTTTTTTGATAGCGAGTTTTGAACGCCAAGCCATAAACATCGTAGATAGCCATCATCAAAACAGGCGATACGAACTTTTATTCAGTTCGTTCCTTGAATCGTTTTATATACGGTATAAATATTTCTTTTAAAATGGATTTCAAGCAAAACTTAAGCAAACAGGACAGTGCCACCGAGATTCATAATTTGAAGAAATCAACTGAGACTCAAATCACTACTCATTCGAGCGATACTCATAACAGTATCGTCAGTACGCCTAAAAAAGTTTTCATTCGACCTAGTGTACTTCTGCCAGTTCAAAACCTACGACGCCCCCCAAAATTAAAAGCAATAGAAGTGCTTCAGCTCTACTCGTCACTTAAGCAGGCTCAAAGTTTGAAATCGGAAACAGCCTACGAAAAAGACAGTGGGATCACTGAAAAGAGAAAACGTGTACCTGATAAAGAGTTGCTTGATACGGCGAAAAAAGTTTCGATTCGACCGACTGTACCTTTGCCAGCACGAAACTTAGGACGCCTTCCGAAATTGAAACCCGTAGAGGTATTGAATAAACTTCGGCTGCACATTCCACGTAGCCAGGCTGAAAGTTTGACAAACGAAACCGTCCCAATAAAGGACAGTGAAATCACTCAAAGAACGAAGAGTACACCAAACGGAGATGTGTTCAATCGAAGTGGAAGAAATTTTGACAATTTAGAAGACGAAAATGATATGAGTATTCTTCACTTGCAGGTGGATGACAGTTCAGTGAACCATCACATTGAAGGATCATGCTATATTCCAGCTATTTATGATCACCTTAGGATTCTGGAAGATCAGTTTCCCATTGGGCGACGTTTTCTCAAAAACCACAGTATCGACTCCAGAATGAGAACTGATCTCATTCGATGGTTACTCGAAATCCAGACAGAAGCCGTACTGCACCTTGATATAGTGCATCTCAGTGTTTCAATTATAGACAGATATTTGCAAGAGGTCAGAACCATCGAATTTGATTCTCTGGAGTTGTTAGGACTAACAGCTACTGTTTTGGCAAGCAAGTACGAAACGAGGATTGTTCCATATCTCCCTCATTTTTCCGCTCACAGCTTTTCCGAATTCATTACAATGGAAATAGAAATACTAAAAACGCTGGATTATAGCTTGGGAAGACCTTCATCATTGCATTTTTTGAGGATATTCAATGAGGTTGCTGAAGTTAGTGTAGATCATCACAATTTGGGCATGTACTTACTGGAACTAGCTCTTCTGGAGTACAACTTGTGTTACGTAAAACCATCTATTCTAGCAGCTGCCGCATGCTGTTTGTCAATGGCAATTCTAAATGATGTGACGGACTTGTCAACATTGTGGACACGTTCTCTCGTTTGTCATACTCATTATGCTTTTGAAGATTTGGAAGGTGTTATTTCAGAACTTGCCTGTCTTCTGTTCAAAAGTAAATCAACTGAGTTCAAAAATATCAGAATGAAGTATGGTTCTGCGAAGTTTGGTAAGATTAGCTCGAATACCAAATTAATGAGACCTCATTTCAAGAAAATGACATCAACCAAAATTTGACTTATCGAAAAAGCGGACAGACCCCTCACTATCACCGGAAGCTAGTCAAATCTGATTGTTGCAAGACTGTGTGATGTTTGAATAATGATTGAAAATAATTAATGTTTGAGTGCGTAATGTGTTTTCATTTTTAAAATTCATCTAGTAAGCATATTTCGGATAGAAGTTCATTTTCTCCGAGATCTTGAGACGAGAATGAATATGCAATTTTTTCGAAAGTTTATATCATTACCTCATCGAGAGTCTGAACTTCCGTTCAGACGTGTATTTGTAGAGTGAACAAGGTGTAGTCTTGAGTGCAACATAGTGAATTGAATGAGTTTTGGTATTATGGTGCAAGAGACCGGCAAGTAAAGATTACGATAATCATGCATAATGGACTAAAGGGTTGAATATTTTTTGTAAATCTCACGCAAATAGTGATAGAGACACTTCAGTGCATTCTTATTAATTTAAGTAATAAATTACTCACTGGAACAAGTGGCTAATTTTTGAATAAATTGGAAAGACTTTTCATATCGGAAATTAAACTCCAATCGAAAATATTCGTATCAGGAATATTTGAATAAACGGTGGAATATTTCGTACAGATTTCTAGTTAAAACAACAAATATCCAATAAGAAATATCAGATAAGAAAAGGTTTTCATTTGGTAGATTTAAAAACCAGATAACAGGGATTCAGTTTTTAAGCCTAAAGGTAGGTTTACACTGACACTCATTATTTGGACTTCTTATGAAAATGGAACACAATAAGAAGCGGAAAAACACTCAGGGGAATGGAAACTTGGAGTTAGATGATGTTTTTAAACCCAAAACATCTATGGCAAGGACACCACCTCATAGGAGTATCGAAGATACGGAGGACAGGATGAGCAAAACGGCAAAGAAAATTGATAGTGCCCTACAGGAAGCAAAAACTGTGATGAAAGAAACGGTAATGGACATTATAAACAAATCAAATGAAAAGATAAAGCAAGTAAGGGAGGACCTAAACAGGAGACTGCATCAAGATTCGACGGATACGGAAAGTCGGGATGAAGAACAAGAAGAATTATATGGTGGGGAAAAAACCAAAAATTGGGAGAGGGAACAAACGCTGGAGGCCAGCCTGCTGACTGCCAAGATTGGAGAGATGGTCGAGGCGATACAAAAAGCAACGACCAGATTCTCAAGAGGGAAAATTCAATTCAAGAGGAAGGAGAATGAATGAGTACAAGAGAGAAAGGAATAGGAATAAGAGAATGATAAGGAACGCAAGAATCACATGGTTGAGGGAGAGAGTGGAACGGATCCAGGATGAAAATCCTTGGGACCGTGCATATCGACTCCTAAACAATGGAAATGCCATCGAACGTCGCGAAGGAGGATGGGACATTCACCGAGGGTGAGGAAGAAACCAGCAGATTTCTACTGTACAATCCCTAAGGACAATCCTACGAGCGACACTCCGAGCAGGCGGCGAAGGAGAGAGGGAGTGAGAGAGGAATGGGGTGAGGCACAGCCAGCTTTCACAGTCGGGAAGCTGCGAGCGGTGGCTTAGCAGCTCCACGATGGGAAGGCGGCTAGAATCGATGGGGTGCCTAACGAAATACTTCGGAAGGTAGCAGAATGGAAGGGGGAGTGCTTGGTAGATCTACCCAATGCCTGTCTGGAGAGGGGGCATTTCCCGAAAACATGGAAGATGACAAAGGTAGTATGGATACCAAAGAAGGACGGAAATCCCAGACCAATCAGTTTGCTGACGGGCATGGGACGGATGTTAGACAGGCTTCTTAATGGTAGAATGCAAGTTTGGTGCAAAAGAGGGGAGAAGTTCTCCCAGAACCAATATGGTTTCAGGGAAGGAATGGACACCAGTATGGCAGTAGAAAAAATGGTGAACAGAATAAAAGAGAACAAGAGAGCAAGGAGACACAGTCTGGTTGTGGCGTTGGACCTGTCAAACGCCTTTAATACCGCGTGGGCATCGGCGATTGAGGAAAGCATGAGGAGAATGGGAATGCCGGTAAATGTGGGAAAGACATGTATGAGTTTTATAGGAGAGAGAACAGTTACTTGTGGCACGGTCTCTGAAACGGTGAACAGAGGCTGTCCACAGGGATCTAGTCTGGGACCTACCCTATGGTTGTTAGTGATGGAGATATGGTTCGAACGAATCCAAGGCATGAAAGATAGACAAGGCATTGGTAAGAGTGGAATACAAGTGCAAACCTACGCGGACGACCAGCTTGTCATCGTCGAAGGTAACTCCGTAGAAAGCATAGAGGAAAGATGGAGGTTGGTATGGGACGAGTGCAAAGTATGGGAGGAGGAGATGTGGTTGGAGTATAATGACAGGAAAACTGAATGTATGTACATACCAGCCAACAGGAATGAAAGAGCCCTGGTCATAAGAATGAATGGGATAGAATTGGAGCTAAGAATGCATGTGACATACCTCGGTATTGTGGTGGATACGGGGTTGCTCTACGTAGAACACTACAAAGAAACGAGGAAAAAGCTTAGTGCGCTAGTGGGTAAATTGAGGAGATGGACCGGGAAGAATGTAGGGCTAAAGAGAGAATGTGTGAGAGTGATTTATGAAAGAGTGGCAAAACCTGCAGCCTTGTATGGAGTTCAGGTGTGGGGGAGTAGGATTCACGATAGTCGGCCATTCCTTATAGCTTCATGCGGGGCGTATAGGACGACGCCCACAGCAGCGCTCAGTGTAATTACAGGGACGGCACCACTCCATATTGAAGCGAGAGTAAGATATGGCAAATAGAGAATGAATGGGATAAGAAAGGTTGAGAACAGGGTGAAAGGGGCTGACAGGATACTCTCGTGGATACAAGATAAATTGCTGGAGGAAGGGGAGGGCGAAGTAATGAATGAGGTGTATGTGGACGCCGGAGTGAGAACAGAGGAAGAGAGAATGGGTATAGGATGGGCGTGTAAAAGAGGAGAGAATGAATAGATAATGGAGAACGAGAGAATCCCCGGACAAAGCAGTGTGAATGAGGCAGAGCTGATTGTGATTGAGAGAGTGATCAATATATGGAGTATGGATGAGAATATGAGAGTGGTTAGTGACTCTGCCATGGCAGTAGAGAGAATTAGAGCAGGGAAAGCGAGGAATAAAAGGTTAGTGAGGATACAACGAATGATTGAGGAAAGGATTGCAAGGGGAGCACGTACCCAGATAGTATGGCGTAGAGGTCATGTATATAATAATTCTGGTGACAGGATAGCTCATGAGGAAGCAACAAAGGAGATGGAGAGGGAGAGAGTGACTTTGAATGTGGAGAGACTGGAAGGGAAAAACGAGGAGAGAAAAAGGATAAAAGAAAGGATTAGGGAAGAATG
>WOGR01005678.1:0-13624 GCA_015342045.1 Leptinotarsa lineolata | reverse complement strand
CCGTAGCTGATGTTAGAGTGGAATAATGCAAAATACGTCATTTTTAGAATCTCACCCCTTGTGATGTTTTGCAGTTAACGAAGGTGTCAGATATCATAAATGTTTTTTAGATGTTAGGAACTTCAACTGCTTTGAACTGTATCATTTATCAGCATCAGTTTCGGAATGGTACCTATAGGACATTTGTCTTCTTAATATTGAAAGACAAACGATTTCCAATCAAGACAATTTTCTATTTATCACGGTTTTTGCAAATGCTTCCATGACAAAGAGAGTGAAATATATTGATGCTTTTAAGATCGTATATTGGGGTATTTCTGTTTTTATACTCGGTGTACTCATACTCAGTATTCTTCACAAATTATTTTCTATTTGCAAAGTGAGACTATTATACTGGAAATTTCAGTGAAAGATATTGAACAACATCTGGCCTGCAGACCACGGCCAGAAAACCCGGAAAATAGCTCTCATACAGCTATCTCCGGCCGTGAAAGTTTACATTCTTCAATCTATGTTCGAAGGTGGTTGACAATGTTTATGAAAATTATAAATATATTAAGCAAAAAAAACCCTGAAATTAATTTTCAATCAAATAAAATATAAGTAACAAATTGAACAATCAAAAGCAAAAAAGAAATAAAATCAAAAATTAAGCGATTTCAAACCACGTTACAACACGACGTCTGAATGATGATGGAACAGACTTTGGCTAAAAGACAGCAAGAACCTCGCAAGGAAGAGAAGCCGTCACAACCAGTGCTTGTACTTCCCTACATCAGAGAATTATCGAAAAGGATAAGAAGAATTGGGTCCAAGTACAACATCAGAACCTGCATCAGATCTGGAAACACTATCCTTAGCAGCCTTATGAAAACCAGGCTACCAAACGCGGACTGCGATTCCAAGAATTGCATTTACCAGATACCCTGTGAGTGCGGAAAATCCTATATCGGTGAAACCAAGAGGCCATTAGGAGTCCGTATTGCCAAGCACAAAAAACACAAACACCGAGAGAAAACCAGCAAATTAGGAATAGCCGAGCATGTTTGGATTCATCCACATATCATTGAGTGGTCCCAAGCTGAGATCATACACAAGGAGGAACACTGGTTTAGAAGGTAATTTGAAGAAGCTGCATATATGGTGTCCAACAACGTATTCAGCCAAGCTAGCATAGAGAAAGGCAACGTATGGAAACCCATAATCAAGGAAAAAATGGCCAACTCTCGCCAAACGGTCATCTTTCGCTAAACCGGTGAAGCGGAGAGGGGAGATAAGTGATAAGTGAAAGGAGGGATGGGTAAAAGTACTAGAAAGGCCCAAAAATAGTCATCTCTTGGAGGAATTAGTCCAGTCATCACTCGAAGACGATTGTGGATACTAACAAACGAAACATCGTTAAGTAATGTGGTTTGAAATCGCTTAATTTTTAATTGTGTTAATTTCTTTCTTGTTTCAATCATTAAATTCTTTACTTGTATTTTATGTCACTGTGAATTCATTCCAGGTTTTTTTGCTCAATATATTTGCTATTTTCAGCTATTCTTATAATTTTCAATTGTATTGGTTATTTCAGGGGTTTCAAATCATTTTACACAATATTGGACAATGGAAGTCTGAACTGTAGAAATACACCATGAAACATTGTCAATCACCTTCAAACAAACGTTGAACGTTTATTTGCTAACTCAAAACGAGTTTGTAGGGACACCGATGATGCAGAACACAGTGGACGTTCAAATTAGGCAGTTACACCAGAAAACATAAAAATATCCACAAAATCTTTTTGAATGATCGAAAAGTGAAGTCAGGTGAGTTAGCTGACATTATGAAGATATCAAAAGAACGAGTTGGCTTTATACTGCTTGAGCATTTGACTATGAGGAAGCTCTGTTCAGAGTGGGTGCCGCGCGAGCTCACTGGTGATCGAAATCAAGAACGTCTTGATGATTCTGAGCAGTGTTCGGCAGTATTTGAACATGAAAACCGCAATTTTTGCGTCGATATGTAACAATGGATGAAAGATGGATACATCATTCCACTCTGGAATCAAAACCATCGTCATCTGAGTGGAGAGCAACTGATAAACCAGGTCCAAAGCATCCGAAAGCACAACAATTGGCTGGCAAGGTTATGGCCTCAGTATTTTGAGATGTGTGTAGTGTAATATTCATTGAGAAGAGGAATACCATCAACAGTGGCAATATTAATGCCTTTAAAGGTCGAAATCGCAAGGAAACGACCGTATATGGCAAAGAAAAAAAAATGTTTCATCAAGACAATACGCCGTGTCACGAGTCTATCAAAACAATGTCAAAACTAAATGAATTGAACCTTGAATTGCTCCCACATCCACCGTATTCGCCAGATTTGGTTCCCAGCAACTACTGGCTGTTCGCAGACCTCAAAAAAATGCTCAGCGGTGAAAAATCTGCTTAAAGAGGTTATTGCTGAAACTGATGCCTATTTTGAGACAAAAGATAGATCGTATTATAAAAGTGGAATGATTGTGTGGCTCTTGATGGACATTACGTAGATGAATGAAGTTACTGCATCAACTAACTGTAATAACAGATAATTCTTAAAGTGGATTGAATAATTTATCCTCCTTGTAAAGAACTGTTTTTTACCTCTTCGGTTTTTCCGACTGAGAAATCTCAAGAAACCTTTCTGACGCGTGTTGAGTTCTACATTCACTTCAGAGAAATTTTAATTTGAATAATGATTCCAAAGAAACATACAGGTTTGGAATTTCCAAGTAGTTATATTCAGAATATCTATTTTTACCATCACGAAATAATTTATTAATGTTGAAACTTTTATATTGTTTGTTTTGCATTGAATCGAATGATTTTTGTGTTCAAATTTCAATGTTGATATGATTGAATCAAGCTGAATTGTAGGATTTTTTAGAAATGACACAATATGATAATTTTATCAATTGTGGAGTCATTTTGTGAAATCTCAAGACATATCAAATATACATTGGATATTCAACATTGGAGTTGAAGGAATGATGGTGTTTATTGAAGACAGTCTTGGAAAGTTCAAAATTATTTTCACTTCCATGGTTTTCGTCATGAATTCACAATGAAGAAAATGTTCTATCAATTGCAAAAATTCAAGAGTTCAGCATATGCCACAAGAGTTTTCTAACCATCTAGAGACTTATTTGGTTTACTAGAGGTAACGACTGCTCATTAACAAAATTATTTCCTGCTAATTAGAAACATGTATGAAATTATCTGCTGAATAAAAAATTATCATATGAACCGGATCTTAAAAACGCATGCAATTACATGTAATTACTATGCGATTTAATACATTTCATATTCACGGATTGTACGGAATATGCTAGGACTCAATATAGAACTGTCTCGGTTTTGTTGGAGTATGCTTCAGTTAATCCTCTCAGGATCTTACAAAGGAGGAAATGAGGCTTTCACCCTACAGAACTTTATTTCTTTGTGGTGATGAAAGGAAACTGCGTTGGAGCCATTATTCTACGTCCTTTCATCTATCTTCCATAAATCAGTCGGAGAACTGAATCACTAGAGGATCAGAAAAAAATGCTAATTTGAGTGAGTAGTAGTAAAGAAAATAATACTTCAGGTAAAGATGTGGTGTTTTCGATTCAAAAGATACGAAACCATATTTTGGATCCTATCATCAATATATATGTAGATGCCAACCTGGGTGGTGAAATACGCGTTGAGAAAAGTGTTGTAGTTCTGGTGCATTTTTTATTCACCTAACTCACATAAAATGAACCTTGAGATCTTGCGTCTTGTGAAAAATGTTGATAATTATAAAGACGTCTCCATTTTCAGTCCATTCTCGAAAGTATTGGAAAGTTGCATGTATGAGAGACTCTAAAGCTTTTCAAAATGATTAAACCTGGTGAACCCTTTCCAACATGGCTTTCATGAAAAAAAATCCACAAAAACCGCAACATCAGACCTGGTATAATCTATATACGATAAAATTGAAAGGAATAATTATGTGACAGGAATATTTTCCGACTCATCCTGTGTCTTTGATGTTCTTAATCCACACATCTTGCGAAAGAAGTTGGAGTCATTGGATATTCAAGGCGGGGTGAATGATAAGAAAACAGAGTATATGAAATTTTCATCAAAACTGTGTTAGTGATGACTTGTTTATTTTGAGGCAATTTACGATCACTTCAATAAGATGAATGAAAACATTTTCTTTGTCTAATTTAATTCCACGACGTTCATTTATTCTCACGACCAGTTTCGGGTAAAACTAACTTTTTGGAGTGTGCACTCAAATGATATGGGCTTACAATAATTCTAAGTCGCTAGATACTGATTGGATAGGGGTACCAACTATGCAATTATAGATATTCCCGGGGTTGCCAAACTCATAAATTCAAGAGTGGAGCCCTACATAGATCGAGTTGCTCGTTCAGGGGTACATATTTCGGGTTTTTTATTGATTTATTAATTTCCTTGTCTTCCAACGAATTCATTTTCTTCCCTTTATTACATGTGGGTAGAATTTTGGGATTATCTTTACTTATCTTGTGTTTTGTTTTTTGAAGATGTTCATACATTGTAGATTTTTTGTCCAAACAGACGTGTTCACGAAGCCTTACGTCAAAATTTCTAACGCTTTGGCCTGTATAAACTGCGGGGCATTCACGACATTCTATTCTATATATACCTGAGTTTTTCATTCTATCTCGTTTGGGATTTGCATTTGCATTTGCAGCCTGCAGGAATGTATGAATTGATCAAGCTCCACAAAGAAGGAAATCCGGTCAGACCAGTAGTATCACATATAGATGCCCCAAGCAGTAAGTTGCCAAAGTTTTTAAATCCAAGATTCAGAAACCTCACGAAATTCAAGCGATTCAACACAGTTCTAAATTCAGTGGACCTCACCAACAAATTATAAAATTTGAATATCACAAATAATATCAAACTAGTACAATTCGACGTAAAAAACATGTTCCCTAACATTCCAACACACGAATGCCTTCCCCTAGTGAAAGACATATTGGATAAATATAACACTAACATATATAACTATCGAATTTTGCAATCTCTTGAATACATGTCTGAAACAAAACTTCTTCAAATTGTTCTAAAAATTGCTCTAAAATTATTCGTTCTGTTAACCAGCTAACGAAAGTCAACTCTCAGAAGTCGAAACTAGTGCAAGCAATGGATTAACGAGGCCTCACCTTTTAACGTGCGATCACTCATCACGGTGGCCCGGCAGAGAATCAAACCCCGGTCTTCCGCTTGAAAGGCGGATGTGCTAACCTCTACACTACCGTGACCACATTTTATCTACAAAACTCAGGTCTTCTTATGGGCTCACCCTCAAGTCCCATAACGGCAGACATTTTCATAGGCACACTTCAAAATACCCTCATTCTCAATAACCCCCTTTCTCAAAAACATATCGTATTTTGGTACAGATACGTGGAAGACATACTGGTGGGCTTTGATGCTTCAAACAGACAAAGTAATCAATTTCTAAAATTCCTCAATAGTCTGCATAACAAAATTAAATTCACAGTAGAAATCGTACTACACAAAGAGCTTACTTTCTTGGATTTGAATATTTCAAGAGTTAATAATAGTTTTCAATTCAATATCCACCGAAAAAACACCTTCACAGACTGTACAATTTCCTTTCAGTCCACTCTCACATAAATTAGACGCCTTTAGGTCAATGATACACAGAGCTTTCACAATCCCTTTATTTGGAAAGAATTTCCAAGACGAACTGAAAATAATCAAACAAATTGCGTTGAACACTCAGGTACCAGTTTATCTAATAGAAAAGATAATATCAGATAAAACTCATAAAACACTTATAAGTGAAATATACCCAAATATCAGAGAACATAATAGATGTAAATTCAGTAGCATCAATTACTCAGGTAAACTTTCAGAAAACATCCAAAACTACTTCTCCAAATACAAAATAACAACTTCCATAGTTGATATTAATTTAGGCAAGATTATGTTCAATACAACACCCAAATGAGATAGAATGAAAAATTCAGGTATATATAGAATAGAATATTGTGAATGCACCTGCAGTTTATACAGGCCAAACCGGTAGAAATGTTGGCGTGAGGCTTCGTGAACACGTCTGTTTGGACAAAAAAATTTACAATGTATGAACATCTTCGAGAAACAAAACACAAGATAAGTAAAGATAATGTCATAAGTCTACAAAAATATAATAAAGGGAAGAAAATGAATTTGTTGGAAGCCATGGAAATTAATAAATCAATAAGAAACCCGAAATATATACCCCTGAACGAGCAACTCCATCTATGTAGGTCTCCACTCTTGAATTTATGAATTTGGCAACCCCGATAATCTCTATAATTTCAAAGTTGGTACCTCTATTCAATCAGTTCCTAGCCCCCAGTCTACTTGTAACCCTATAAAATCGTGTGTACAGTCCAAAAAGTTGGTAAGTTAGTTTTACTTGATAATGGGCTAAACCCCGAAACCGGTCGTAAGAATATATAAACGTTGTGGAAATTAGACAATAAAAATGTTTTCATTCATCTTATTGAAGTGATCATGAGTTTCCACAAAATAAACAAGTAATCAGTATCACAGTAATTTTGTATATTCATGAGTATTGTCTTCAGTGCATAATTTGTATGTATTTGTCTATTGACGAACCTCACATATTTTTTATGGCAAAAAGGTAATGTGCTAAAAAGGTAATTGTGAACCTTTTCTATTGATATGAATTACACTGAATACACTTATACGGATTGTACTCAATATGAATATGGATTTAATTAAATAAAGGCACTCAGTTCAGTGTGTCATCCACACATTTACCTTACTTTGGAAATGCTTTTCTTTGGAAAGATTCAAAATTTTTTTATATAACATAAATGATAGACGTATAAATACACGATACACTATATTCGAAATTTTGAAAGGTGAGAATGTTGGAATAACCAGTGATCGTGTGTAGACCGACAGGTAAAAATTAAAAATAATTCGCCTCTCTCTTCCATTGTCGAAATCGGTTTTAGCCAATGTCCAGCAGTGGAGCGGCATCATTCAAAATAAATAAAATCTTCGAGGTTATCCTACTCACCCAAGTGAAACCTATGCAGGCGATTGCACCGCTCAGTATGTCCGCAACTATTGCAGGATAGGAGTTGGCTGTGGGGTAATAGGCGTGAAATCTAGGTGAATGCCAATGCGTCACCTGTAATATAAGAAAAACAACATAATAAATTCGAAGTCGATGGTAAAATTTGTGTGTCCGAGAACAATTGCAAAATTCCAAACCGTTACAGTGGATTTCTCGGAATGGTGATTGTCATATAAAACTGAATGGCGAGTTGTGCCTCATGATTGAGGCAACTATTCCACATATATACACAATTATTTTCGAATTTTCATAATAATTATTTTCCAACAGTTACCCATTTATAGGACAGTAAAAAGTTATATCCACAATATTTAACTGTGAACAAAGAGAAATGAATGAACGAAAAAACGATTCTAATTACGTACTTTAAGTACACATTTGCAATTCTGATAAGGTTTTGGAGGTTTGTGAAGAATATATCACAATGCAAACGAATGCTTTTGAAATTCGTACATATAACATATATTGAAGAATTGAGCATTATGTTAGTTCTTGCTCTGCTAGGTCTAAAAGCGGACTGAGATCGTGCAACTGGCCGTGGTACGTTGAAGTTAATTTGTTCCAGGATTTCAGGACAATCAACTCTTTCATTGGCATTTGGCAACCCTAGTGTTGCAATCTGGCCACTGACAGCTCTATCGTAAAGTTGGACATTTTTGAGGTTATACGTACTCAGAACATTTTGACATACAAGCGCTATTTGTGTTGTTTACAGTAACTTAAAAGATTCATTTCGTCCCAAGAATGGAATTGAATCGTGAACATTATCTTGCGATTATTTTTTGAAACTTTCGACTTGAATTAACTCAGCAAAAGTGCTTGGATGAACTCAATTCAATTTTTGGCGATGAAGCTCCATCAAGAATCAGTGTATATCAATGGTATGGTGAATTCAATCGTGGTCGTAGTTCACTCCAAGACGAATTTCGTGAAGGTCGTCCAAAATCAGTTGTTGTTCCGAAAACTATTGATGCTGTGCGCGAACTGATATTGCAAGATCATCATGTGATCTATTGTGAGATTGAGACAACCTTACGCATTAGTGGGACCAGCATATATTCAATATTGCATAAGCATTTGACCGTCAAAAAAAATTGTTCGCGTTGGATCCCACACAATTTGTCAATCGCTCGAAAAAAGGCTCGTGTCGATTGGTCGAAGGCAATGCTCAGAAAAATACGATAGCGGTTCTTTGAAACACGTCTATGACATCGTGACAGCTGATGAATCGTAGATTTATGCGTATGAGCCCGAAAGTAAACAGCAGTAGACTGTATGGTAGTTTCAAGATGAGCCAAATCCAACGAAGCGCGAACAACTTTTGCAAATGGTCGCCTGTTTTTTCGGAAAAACTGGACATGTCACAACCGTACCACTAGAACAACGCAAAATAGTCAATTCTGAGTAGTACACAACCATTTTTTGCCAGTTGTCTTCCAAGAAATCAGGAAAACCGCCGAAGACGGATCACTCTTCACCACGACAATGCGTGCTCTCACACATCGGCTCAAACAACTGCATTTTTGAGTACCCAAAACATATATAGTCCTGACTTGGCACCGAATGATTTCTTTTTATTTCCGTACGTAAAAAACAAACGCATGCAAAAGTGTATAGATCTTCTTGGGGAATATTTTGAAAAACAATAAAGTGATTTTCGTTGATTATTATTCGTTTTAGTTCACTAATCCGGAAATATAAAAGGCAACGCCCTAAGCCACAAACCACAGCGGTCCTCAAAACCAACATAACACATGACAACTGTCAAATTCAGCCTGATTTATGGGCAAAGTCATGAAAAATTGAACGTTTCGGATGCGCTCCATCGATAATATTGTTCAAACAATAAAAATAATCATGCCTCTGCTCCAGAAGGTTTCTGATTTCGAATAATAAAAAAACAGAGATTAAAAAACATCAAAATCGGAGCTGCTCCCGAGAATTGCTTCATGAACTATTTGTCGCCTCCTTACGAATGGTAACCCTCAGAAGCAAGCAGGATCGATTAGGTCCTAACTTTTAACGTGCGATTCCCAGCACGTACATATGAGATAATATTTCGAAAGTAGCTCTTTGAAATTTGTATCATTGCTAGAAATGATCCAAACTCGTAATTAGGTTGGATATAATCAACCGGAACGACTTTGAAGCGGCTGCAATCGTTTCACGGCATGCTGCAATCATGTATTCGTGGCATTGGCGATTCCGCCAAAATATACGACCTCATTTGCAACAGCACGTATTCACCACATATTCGCAAATATTAGCGGTGTTAACGGGTTACGAACAGACGAGCGGGGGTGTTTATTGTTGGGGCTATCTGCACAGTGCTTCCTTCCATAAATCACCCTCATGAGTGGTCGCGTTTCGACTTTTCAAAATTAAGCAGAACTGAAAGCACACAGAATAGTATACAAAAGAGATTTCAATCATCTCCTCAACTGACACTTTTTTGAAAACTCATCTAATATGCAATATGGTCGTTTATCGGAATACTTCTCGAATTCTCAAATTAAGAAATGCAAAAGTAGATTAGATAAATCATTATGTCTATCCAAAACGAAAGGAAATATCAAATACGAACTCTTGGAAACAAAAACTGAGTATGATAAGTTGTTAATATCATCAAAACAGGAAAATTATAGAGAGCGTATAAAATATTCTGATAACAAAACAAAATGTATGTGAAGTATTTGCAATGAAATTACCGGCAAAGTGAAGAGGCAAAGCTGTGACATACAGGGAGATCCAATCGATATATCGAATAAATTCAATAATGAAGGAATTAACTGATATAATTTAATATTTTGAAAGTGATATAAATTATGAATCATCAAAAAAAAATTAATTGGCGCTCCGGGGCGACTTGATTGATTCCAGTGGCGCATTTGCTTTTTCAGCAGCAGGAAAACCCGGAAAAACCTGCAGCACCACATCATCTACATTAATTGAGAAAGTTCAGAGTCCCTCGAAAAATAATTACATTCATCAAACAGTCCCACCCGGCATCGCCCGGTGAGATACCATTGCATGGGTTTAGGCAGCGTGAAGTTGTTTTCGGGCTAACGTTTCGTTGCTGTGCCGGCTCTCTCTCTAAAAACAACATGGAGGTTAGTAAAATACAAATTGACTCACAGTATTCTACTGGGTTTCCGTATTATGTCTTACTAGTCTCTCCTGGGTTCTGGCCTTTCTCTGGTACAGTTTCCGTGTGAAATAATAATCCATTCTAAGTGCCACCAAAAACGAAACAACAATTAACTCACCTACCGTGATTTACCGTAATTCCACTATAATTAACTTCCGCTGAGAACGCTGGACCAAATGCAACCGAATCGCCCGAGGGCCAAATCACAACTCCCAATTCTAATTAACTTATTGTTTAAATCCGTGAAACCCACTCGCCCGATGATCAGATAGCAACCTCCTATTAAATTAATTCGTATTCCGAAGTCCCTGTCGTAACTAGCATCGGTACCGTCTTTTACACTCCTTCCTGTACCGTCCCCTGATTGGTCTTATCTTTTTAATATTACCGAATTTTTTCACAACCCTCCCTCTTTGAGGCCTATATCTTCTTTTAATCGAAGTCATTGGTCAGTTTTTATTTTAAATGAATTGCGGGCCCGCCTATTCAATTATGGCCAGGCCTCGCGTCAGCAAAGCTAACTACAAAAACCCTTAGCTTTGGATTTTCGCTTTACCAGTATTATAAATAATCAACAGGATGTAACCTATACGTTTGTTTAGGCTAGCCTAAGCTTAACATATCCCTCATGATGCCGCCAAAGTTCGACAATCATAAATTATTTCAACGCTTAATCTGCTGAAAAAGTATCGACCGTGAAGCCAGGTGGTCAACGCTCGGCTTACAATAACATGACGAGTTTATTATTTAAATATTGGGACTGACCGAGACGAGGATATCTGTTTCGAAATAACTTCTTATTTTCTATCAATAAAATAAAGTTTTACGTTACTAACATAATCAGTTATTACAGTCCAATTGCAACAGCAGCCATAGAAAAAGTTAATCTACTAGCTGAACAATTTGCGAACCACTCCACAGTCGATTTTCTGGGATAGGCACCACCCACTATTCCCGCACTAGAATCCACAATGCCGAAAATTATTTTTCGGCAACGTCTAGTCAGGCGAATCTGAAATAGCTTAATGTCAACAAGGCGTCTAGTCCCGATGAAGTGCACGTCATTGTACTTAAAAAGTGCACCAATTAGCTCGCACCAGTATTTTGCAGACTTTTCAACCTGTATTACAAGAAAGGAGTTTTTCCTTTTTGTTGGAATATTTCTCGCGTTCAGCTTATTCCAAAAAAGGGCAAGAAAAATCTTCCAAATAACTACACACCAATCGCTTTGCTATCGGTGATATCAAAAATTATGGAGAAAGCCGTAAACCACCATATCCTCAAATATTTGGAAGGCTTCAACATCTTGAGCGGTCATCATTATGGCTTTCGAAGAAGATCAACAGGCGACCTTCTATCGTATGTCATCCATATTCTATTTGGAGAACTTCCAAAGACATATTGAATAATTTTTTTGGATGTGGTATATATATGGCAAATCCCTTAAGAGAGGCGTGGATTCAGTCAGACAGACTAGACATAGGTCAGTCAATGAGAGTGTAGCAATTTGTCACGTGTTTTCAACCTTCCATGGCTCAGCCAGATAGACCACCAGTCACGTGGTGTGTTTCAAACACTTTCCCGCTCGTTAGCCAAGGAGTCACATGGACCACGTATTCAACTTGTCACCGCTTGTCAGTCAACGAGACAGTCACGTGGTGCGTTCACCGCTCAACACATTTTGACAGCCATGACGTCATAAAAAAGTTTTTAGCGTGAGAATCGAACGCAGGTCGTTGGTGTGGCAGTTTTTGACCTTAGTCTCTACGCTCTACGCTAATGAGGAATATTGAAAATATTAGATACGAATATGGACGTGTACCGAATTTTTCAGATTAAAGTTACATTTCTTTATAAAAAACCCATTCCTGACACCTTTCCATTTCCTGTTATAAATGGTAATTTGGAAATATTCACAGATGCTCATCAAAATAAGAATAAACTTACATTATTTTGTCATCAATTTTCTTAAACTAATCTATCAATCCACCGAACAGCTGGCTTGAAATCCTGAATTTTGTATGGAAAATATTGAAGCTTTTCTAACTATTTTTCAGTCGAGTTGAAAAACTCCTAAATTAACGCATGTCTACAATCTAGGGACCTCATAACAGCAAATGTTTATTTTCTAATAATTCTCATAAATTACGATCTGAAATTCTTCATGACAGAAATTGATCAGACTCGGCCAAATTTTTGTTTTCCATTTAAGTATTTCCTAATACTATTCGTAAATTATGCCTTATTTAATAGAATAACCAGTCATCTGAGGGATTTCTCTCTGTCTCTCTCTCAGACACACCTTTCCAGATGAAGAATCCTCCGATAACAAAGCAACTTATACTTACATATACTTGGCGCTCTAAACTGTTCTTGATGTAGAATTCTCTGATTTTGATTGTTGTATTCTCCAATCTATACTATCTTGCATTTTTTCCAGGTGAATGTACAAGTTCCTAAGAAAATAGAAGTCAGAGTTGCCCCAGACTCCTTAGAACAAAGGCCTGTACAAGAACCTGAGAAAACTGGTTCTTTTGGGATATTATTGCCTCTGGTGAAACCTCCAACCTCTGAAAAAACAGAATCGTCACCAACTTCTACAAAAAAAATTGAAAACGAAATCACTGCGATAACTGCAGAAGAATTGGCTGCAAACCAAATTTCTCATAAAGATCTTGGAGTTTTACCTGTTTTCAAAAACTACCATCCAGGGGCACCAACATGCCGACTATACATAAAAAATTGTGCAAAATCGGTAGTGGTGGGAGATCTTGAGTTTATTTATAACAGATACAGAATCCATGATGGAAATACTACAAGTCAATTTGATATCAGGCTTATGCAAGAAGGTAGGATGAAGGGCCAAGCTTTTGTTACTTTGGATAATGTAGAACTGGCTCAGAAAGCTGTTAAAGAGACCAACGGATATATTCTGAAGGATAAGCCCTTAGTTGTTGTCTTCGCTAGATCTGCTACACAAAAAAAATAATTTGCATATATGTACAAACAAAATATTTATTGAATAAATTTCCAAAATATAGGTATATAGATTTTTATTCTTTCAATAGGAAATCCTAATCATTACAATATAATATACTCATTCCTTAGATGTAATAAAATACAATATCAAGTAAAATATTGAATGAATTTACAATATTTCGAAGTTGAAATTTATATATAGGGTCCGCCATCTAACTTTTTTTTAAACTAGTGCTTATTTCGTGAATGGTAACACTTAGCCCATGTTTGATTTGACAGATAATTAGTTTTATCCTTCCGCTGAACGAATATGGTTGTGTATAT
>WOGR01005677.1:0-13625 GCA_015342045.1 Leptinotarsa lineolata | reverse complement strand
ATTTAGTTTTCAGACTATTCTATACTGCCATTATGCACTAGCGACTAGCACAAGGTTACTAAATTGTTATAGTGTAGTCTTTACGTTCGGGGCGCCGGGATAACCTTAAAAAACAAGAGAGCCGTGAATTCGAAAAGTTTGAGAAACACTGCTGTAACCCCATATAATTCGTGTGCACACTCCAAAAAGTTTGTTAATTTTACTTGATGATGGGCTAAACCCCAAAACCGGTCGTAAGAATGAATAAACAGTGGAAATAAGACAAAAAAAAATATTTTCATTCATCTTATTGAAGCAAATAAAAGTACTGTATCGTCTGCATATATTGTATACTTACATAATAATTTAATTTGGCAAATATTTTGTATGTTTAATAATAGGTACATAGCGATTACCCATATACATGAATAAATAAATGAACACCTTCTGAAGTATTTATGAATCATAGTAAAAATAAACCCAGTCTCAATAATGAACCTCGTGGTACTCCGGTGTCAATATCCTCAATTCTGGAGTCTGCAAAAACGTCATTTGATTTTCCAGAGTCCGTTAACCAGGGCTGGTGTGTGAAGCATGGCTTCATCGTCCATTACATGTTCGCCATGTCCCAGCCCAGCCCCGTTTTCGACCCGTACATCTCGCTGGCGTACCCCAACCACCTCGTCATCAACACAGGCCACCACATCCACATCCTGAACGTGTCGACGATGGAACACCCCCAAGCGAGCAGCGTCACTCTCTCCCCCTCTGCGGCCGAAGATAAGCTCCTCTCGAACACACCTACGCACGCGTTTAACGATGCCCTCAGCGAGGTCTCCGAGACGGCGAGCGAGCACTTCGGCTCGACGAGCGTCGTCGACGCCATTCTTGAGGATTTCAGCGAGTATGACCTCGAGTCGAACGAGTGCAACAAGCCGTTCCACGAGCTGAACATCAGCTGTGAGCCTTTGAACGTCACCGGGAAGAGCTACCACAACACTCTAGGTATTTTATTAAAAATGGGAAAACCGATAACATTCAATCAATATTATTTCAGTGTCAATGCAATCATGTTTATTGTAATCATGATTGCATTATCTGAATAAAGTTCTTGAAAAAAAAAAAGGTTTTTATGTCTGATTTTTTATCTACAACATAGCTTGAAAGAATATTTGTTTAATAAAATATATTTTATCATCTTTGAATCTGAGGATTTCTTCTCCATTTATTAGCATAAAATCTAGTATTCTGAAGCAAAGACTGAAAGACGTTCATCATTATCGCAGTGAACCCTTCATACAGAGTTTTAAGTCGTAATTTCAAGTTTAAAGTTTAAATTTCGAGTTTAAAGGAGTAATTCCGAGTTTTAAGTCGTAATTTCGAGTTTAAAGTCGTAATTTCAAGTTCAAAGTCGTAATTTCGAGTTTAAAGTCGTAATTCCGAGGTTGAAGTCGTAATTCTGAGTTTGAAGTCGTATTTTCGAGTTTAAGGTAGTGATTTCGAGTTTTAAGCCGTAATTTCGAGTTTTAAGTCGTAATTTCGATTTTGAAATTGAAATTTCGACATTTACGCCGGAGTTTTGAGTTTAAAGTCATAATTTCAAGTTAAAAGTCGTAATTTCGAGTTTAAAGTCGTAATTCCAAGTTTAAAGTCGTAATTTCGAGTTCAAAGTCGTAATTCCGAGTTTAAAGTCGTAATTTTGAATTTAAAGTCGTAATTTCGAGTTTAAAGTCGTAATTTCGAGTTTCAAGTCATAATTTCGATATTGAAATTGCGACATTTAAGCCGGAGTTTTGAGTTTAAAGTCGTAATTTCGAGTTTAAAGTCGTAATTTCGATTTTAAAGTCGTAATTTCAAGTTTGAAGTCGTAATTTCGAGTTTAAAGTCGTAATTCCGAGGTTGAAGTCGTAATTTTGAGTTTGAAGTCGTAATTTCGAGTTTAAGGTAGTGATTTCGAGTTTTAAGTCGTAATTTCGAGTTTTAAGTCGTAATTTCTAGTTTAATATCGAAATTACGAAATAAAAGTCGAAATTTTGAATCTTATTGGAGTTTTATCCCAACATCAAACCGTTATTTTTAACACCTCGACACGTGTTTCGATCACCAAGTGATCATCTTCAAGAGGAAGATTTAACAGTTGAATCTTCCTCATTATCGCAGTGAACCCTTCATTAACAATAATGAAGTCTGGCTACCTGCACTAAAGTGTACAGGTATCAGGGTAATTAAGGCAATTAAACTGGAGAATCAAACCTTGGATGTAGTATAGAAGACTGTCCATTGCGTCATCGCCCCTGATGATGTATACTGCGGTTGTTGGCGAAACGTCAGGCATAAGTATTGCAGACCACGGTCAGCAAACCCGTAAAATAGCTTTGTCATAAGTATTTACTGCTGTAAAAGTTTACACTCTCTGATATTATTCCAGTCCAGAACATCGTAGATCCACGCCTGAAGAGGCTGCAAACTGGCGGAGGGGGAGGTAAGGAGTATTTATTCTCGGTGCCGCAGAGCTCGGGAGCGACCCAGAAGACGTCCGAGAAGACGAAAATTGACAAAAAGATCGCGGAGAAGGCGTACGAGTTCATCGAAGAGAACGAGAAGTACGAGAAGATCAGCTCGTTCAGGAAGAAACGGCTGGCAGAGAAGAAATACGAGTTTTCGGAGGACAACAGCGAGAACATCGTGCCGTTCAATTCGCTGAGGCGGGAGCGCAGGTTAGTGCGATAATCGCATTATTTTCAAGTGTATGTTTGACGTTCAATATTTGGTTCCATAAAAAAATTGATGCTTGTAGTCGAACGTTGAAAGGTAAGACCTCGTTAAACCACAGCTCGCATAAATCTCAACTTCTGAGGGTTGTCGTTCGTAACCAGGGATGATTGAATAAGCTATAAACCGGTGGATTTTTTAAAGTTGTTTTAACCGGTTGAACCCGGGTGTAGTTGTAACCGGTTAATGACCGGTGGATTTTTTCATTTCGTTCTAACCGGTTTGAACCGGAAGTTATAACCAGATAAAATCATGAAGTTATTAACGGTTGTTTTTTCAATGTGGTTTTAACCGGTTACAACCATATTTCCCTGTGATCAGCGAACAATAATTAAGTTATAACCGATGGGTTTTTCAATGTGGTTTGAACCAGTTACAACCGGAGGTCGTTTTAACCCGTCATAACTTCCAGTTGTAACCGGTTAAAACCACATTTTACTGTAACCAGGGAAAATTAAATAAGTCAACCGGTAGAATTTTCAATGTTGTTTTAACCAGTTACACCAGGGTGTAATTTTAACCGGTTAATGACCGGTGGGTTTTTCCATTCAGTTTTAACCGTTTTAAACCGGAAGTTGTAACCAGAGAAAGTAATGAATTTATAACCGGTGGTTTTTTCAATGTGGTTTTAACCGGTTACAACTACATTTCCCTGTAATCAGGGAAAAATTGAGTAATAACCGTTGGGTTTTTCAATTTGGTTTCAACCGGTTACAATCGGTTAAAACCACATTTTCGTGTAACAAGGAAAAAATTATCAAGTTATAACGGGTTGATTTCAAAATTGGTTTCAACCGGTTACGCCTGAAGGTTGTTTTACCCGGTAAAAACCGTAGGTTGTTTAGTTTTGACCGGTTTCAAACGGAAGTTGTAACCAGAGAAAATAATGAAGTTATAACCGGTTGTTTTTTCAATGTGGTTTTAACCGGTTACAACCACATTTCCCTGTATTCAGGAAAAAATTGTCAAGTGATAACCGGTGGGTTTTTCAATTTAGTTTTAACCGGTTACAATCGGTTAAAAACCACATTTTCGTATAACCAGGGAAATATTGTTAAGTAATAACAGGTGGGTTTTAAAATTGGTTTCAACCGGTTACGCCTGGAGGTTGTTTCAATCGGTTACGCCGGAGGTTGTAACCGGCCAAAACCACATTTCTTTGTAACCAGAGAAAAATAATCAAGTTATAACCTGTGGGTTTTTCATTATGGTTTCAACCTGTTGGAACCACAAGTTTTAACCGGTTAGAACCAGAAGTTGTAATCGGTTACAACCGCATTTCTCTGTGACCAGGAAAAAATAATTGAGTTCTAATCGGTGGCTTTTTCAATGTGATTTTAACCGGTTAGAATCAGAAGTTTTGACAGGTTAGAACGAAGTTTCAATAGGTTAGAACCAGAAGTTTCAACCGGTTAGAACCAGAAGTTCCAACCGGTTAGAACCAGAAGTTGTAACCGGTTACAGCCGGAAGTTGTAACCGGTTACAGCCGGAAGTTGTAACTTGTTAAAACCACATTTCCCTGTAATCAAAGAAAATAATGTGGTTTTAATCGGTTACAACCGGAGGTTGTAATCGTCATTTCTTTATACTCTGATGAAACTGTTTCAATTTGAAGGTATCTGTACCGATCTCAGACCCGATGCATCCGCTCCCCGGATTATAGCTCCCTCTTCCTGAGCCCCCGATCGCCGATGCAGTCTCCTAATTCGCGGAGCGGCCAGTTCTCGCCGAGCGGGGGCGCCAGGCACCTCTACAGCCCCTCCGTCCGCAGCTCCCCTCATCACTCCAAGTCTCCCATCAGCCCGAAGGAGAGCGCCAGGAAGTTTTACGTGTACTCGCCGAGTCTGGACAGCGACTGCTCCGACACCGACTCGAGGTTGGTGTTGAGGACGTCGAATGCTAATGCGGAAAGTAGGTTCGGTAGTAACGGGCTGTTGATTGTCGATCCCAAGTTGGAGACTCCTAAGTGGATTAAGAAGGTCGTCAGGAGGTATTCGAACGGGGATTTCGAGAACGGTTCGTTGGTGTCCGGGCAGAGCAGAGGTGAGTTTACAGATTTGAGTTGAAATTAAAGAAGTAAAAAGGCTGTGAATTGATTGAAATGAAGTCGTAATTACAAGTGTGAAGTCGCAATTACGAGTTTGAAGTCGTAATTTCTAGTTAGAAGTCATAATTTCGAGTTTGAAGTCGTAATTTCGATTTTAAAGTCGTAATTTCGAGTTTAAAATTGAAATTTCGAGATTAAGTAGTAATTTCTAGTTTTAAGACGTAATTCCAAGTTTAAATTTCAAGATTGAAGTCGAAATTTCGAGATTAAAGCCGGGAATTTCGAGTTTGAAGTCGTAATTCCGAGTGTAAAGTCGTAATTTCGAGTTAAAAATTGAAATTTCGAGATTAATATCGTAATTTGTAGTTTTAAGACGTTAATTCCGAGTTTAAAGTCGTAATTCCGAGTTTGAAGTCATAATTTCGAGTTGAAAATTGAAATTTAGAGATTAAAGTCGTAATTTGTAGTTTTAAGACGTTAATTCCTAGTTTAAAGTTTAAATTTCAAGATTGAAGTCTAAATTTCGAGATTAAAGCCAGGAATTTCGAGTTTAAAGTCGTAATTCCGAGTTTGAAGTCGTAATTTCGAGTTTAAAGTCGTAATTTCGAGTTTAAAATTGAAATTTCGAGAATAAAAACGGAAATTCGAGTTCAAATTCGTTTGAAGTCGTAATTTCGAGTTTTAGGTCGTAATTTCTAGTTTTAAGACGTAATTCCAAGTTTAAAGTTCAAATTTCAAAATTGAAGTCGAAATTTTGAGTTTGAAGTCGTAATTAATTTCGAGTTTGAAGTCGTAATTTCGAATTTTAAGTTGTAGTTCCGAGTTTGAACTCGTAACTTTGAGTTTGAATTTCGAATTCCTAGTTTGAAGTCGTAATTTTGAGTTTGAATTTCGAGTTTAAAGTCGTAATTTCGAGTTTGAAGTCGTAATTTCGATTTTAAAATTGAAATTTCTAGATTAAAGCCGGAAATTTCGAATTTAAAGTCGTAATTCCGGGTTTAAAGTCGCAATTCCGAGTTTTAAGTCGTAATTCCGAGGTTGAAGTCGGAATTCCGAGGTTGAAGTCGTAATTTTGAGTTTTAAGTCATAATTTCGAGTTTTAAGTCGTAATTTCGAGTTTTAAGTCGTAATTCCGAGGTTGAAATCGTAATTTCTAGTTTTAAGTCGTAATTCCGAGTTTCAAGTCGTAATTCCGAGGTTGAAATCGTAATTTTGAGTTTGAAGTCGTAATTTTGAGTTTAAAGTCTTAATTCCGAGTTTAAAGTCGAAATTTCGAGTTTTAAAGTCGCTATTTCCAAAAAAAATAATGAAAATATGTTACCCTTCTGTGCTTTCATTCAAATAAGATAAAAATAATTTTCAAATGCAATAATTCTCAGACTTAGCTTTTTTGGAAAAACTTTCCTGTTTTGGATGTCTTGGTCACAGTCATATATTTCAACTGTCAACTTGGTTTATCCTGTTTAATTCAATTCCTAAATAATTGAAATATCATTCTTCATAATCTTCTCTTCTAGACGACTACAATATTCCCATAGAGATACCTCTGCTAGTCCAGAACCTGACGGAACAGCATTTAGACGTAGTACCCGATTTCAAAGTGGATCAGGTGACTGAAATGCAACTCATAGTTACTCAGAGATCTTTTGACTGCGAACACTTCGTCCAAAGACGAGCGCAAAAACTGTGTTCTGAAGCTCAGCTAGAATTTTTACATTGTGATGACTACGATATTAGAATTATACATGTAAGTGCTTCCTTCGAAACTTATCACTTCATAAATATCTTATTAGATGTCTGATTTCTTCAAAAATAACTTCGATTCCGTTTCAGATATGTCCAATCAACGGCCATATAATTTGCCATGCCATAATAAAAATAGGAGCCTTGCGGAAGATCGATCCGTACGGTAAACCGGAGAACTTCACCGCCAATTTCCTGTTCACGTGGAGCATCGAATCGGACGCTTTCGATGTTCTCGAACAGAACAAGGAGCCGACGAAACTGTCTCCTTGCAACGAACCTCAAGATATTCCCGAATACGAACTCCTCCCGACCAAAGACGTCCTCGTCATGGACTTCAACTACGCCGCATCGAAAACCAGCCTCAGGGATTTTAACAATTACTACGAAATATGCTTAGGGTCGGCCAACGTGGCCCACATCAGGTTGCACAACTACGTCACACAGGGGTATTCAAGCGACAGCGATTGAAGACCCTGTGAGACAGGGGAAATACGAAGCATCAATAAGTTCAGCGCGATCGTTTTGGTATGTATCAAGTATGGGTTTGTCTGAATGAATGTAGTGAAATTGAAAGGTTGGGTTGATCAAACTTATCTTTTGAATTTGTCGGCCTTGGTTTTTATACCTGACGTTTCGGCTACGGTGGACATTATCATTATGAGACAAATGAAGTTTTCCAGTTTTATGACCTGAGAGCAATTGAGTGCAGGTAGCTAAATTTTATTAATGTTAATTCCCTCTTCCTTTCGGTTGAGATTGTTTGTTTTGCAGTTGCTATCGCTTCCCAGTGACTTCTACAGTAGATACTGCATTGTTGATTACTGTCTCCAGTCTTATGACCTGAGAATAATTAAGTGCAGGTAGCCAAATTTTGTTAATGTTAATTCCCTCTACCTTTGGGTTGAGATTGTTTGTTTTTCAATTGCTTTCGCTTCCCAGTGACTTCTACGAAACAAAAGCATTTTTTAAAGAATTCTGTGATAGGCGTATTCTTTTTCTAATTATCCATATTCTGAATTTATTTTGATAATTTTGAAAACAGTAACTGCTGTGAGGAAACAAGATTTTTTTATAGAATTTCGTAATGTGCGAAAAGGTAATGAAACATTTTATTGGTCCTGAAATATCGAAAAAAAATCTTTTTTTCAAACTATGACAACTGGAACAAAAAAAGCACCAGTCGACTTTCCAGAGGTTGTTTGCCACTGCCGGGTGTTTTTGTCCCCCACTCCCTCATTCTCCACCTATCATTTGACAAATGACACATGTATTCAAATACGAGAAACGAATAAACACATGTAAAACAACGCATTTTGAAATATCATTGATGAATACTTCGCTTCCCCATTTTCTATACAACACTTTTGAATATAAATACGTTTCTCATTGAGATCGCACGTTAAAACATTAGAGCCTCGTTAAACCAACAAGTTTTTCTCAAATAATATGTTTTTAAAACACCCTGTACACATTGACGTCATGTTTTTTCTCAAATGATTTATTTTGTCACGCGCTGTATATCCCGATGGCAACCATGTTTCTTATTTTACGTTGGCAATCATGTTATTTTTTTCTTCAACGCTGCACTCGCTGTATACTCAATGTCCCTGTGCCATGTTTTTCCTCTAATCCGATTTTTCATCCATCATTATCATTATACCATCATTTTTATAATTCAACCGCGCTCTTATCTTTCAACTGAATCTCTCCGATACTCATTCCATCATTCTATGCATCGATTACATCACACAAGTCTCCCACTCACTAACGATAACACTAATTTGAATTTCCCGCTGAAACATGGCTGCCATTTCCGTCACCGCTAACACGATTCTCGAGCTATACACCTAATGAACATGGCGGCCACTTCCGTCCCAGAACTCTTATAGCTGCTCTACATTGCATTACATAACACATGCCATACTTATGGTCAAAAGAATCGATAAATAATTATATTTTTCCAGATTCTTTTCATACCACGTATTTCCGATGTTCTTGCCTGGCACCGAAAACTGCTACAAATTATCGTTATTTTTTTTGTTTCTCATAGATATGCGGTTGCGTTAATTCGGTTCCATTTTCGTTAAAATAAATCGAAGCTGAGCTTTTGATGCCTGTATTTTCTTTTGGTGTACGTCTGATGTTTACTCAACGCTTTCTTATTTATTGAACTGTATTTGTATATTGAGAAAAGTACTCTTGAATTTTATTTTGGAAATGTTGATTTCCCGAATCGAAACTTTCGTATTTAAGTTACTTATGTAAGAAGTTGAACTGTGATGTTAATGTTGTGAAGTTTAAGAATAAAATCTGTTTATAAGTGATTGACTTTTTTTTACTCTTTGTGAAATGGTTTACCATAAAAATATTGGAAACTAACCACTGGGAGGAGTGCATCATGAAATTTATTTTCAGACATAAATAACTACTACTTGAATCAGATCGCTCAAAATTTGTGGACATATTGATTTTAGGCGTTGAAAGATATAGATAAAAATCTTTCAGAGGAACTGTAAATGAATCAAAAAACAATTAAAAAAGTGTCTGCTTTCTTCCTCTCATTGAAATTCTGATCTCCATATTAAGTTTTTTTGTTTTTAATTAACATTTTAATTCAATTATGTATGTACATGTAAGTATGCTTATATGAAGATCATTATTATTATTATTCAAAAAGTGGATAATTGAATTTCAGTCACAAATATCTCAAGATTCGAAACTGTGGAGGAGACACAAAAAGTTTTTGCAGTTCTGGATTGAGTTGATATGAAATTATTTTTCTCGCATAAACTGAGGTGTCTCGAGAATCGTTATTAACAGAAAAGTGATTTCGATTCTGTATTTGAAATTCGCCTCCGTGTATCTTCTGACAAAAATCATTTCCCAACAAAAAATTACTGGAAAAATATTTCTGTGGGAAGTGCCATCTGTTTGGCAAAAGTTGAACAATTGAAAGTGACCTTATCAAAAGAAACCTGTAACATATGACTTTTGTGATAATGGAAGTGATTGTTTGGGCATTTTTAACCAAGTAGTATTTCAGTTAGTTTGAAATTGAAACAAACCAATTAGGTGTTTGTTGTATTCATGAATTCTTTCTGGGTGCATATCCACCTATATTTGTAAATTCCCCAAAAACAATGACAAATAACTTCTCTCCAGAACTAATCATAAAATGAAAATATTCGGGAAGTCTCCAAATTTTGTATAGAGTACTTCAATTATCTTCCGTAGTACTACAACTACCTATTAAATATATTAATTTTTTTCCGCAATAAGTGCTGTTTTGGAAACTAAAAGAGAAATACATTGAATTTTAATTCATCCAGAACATTTTAGTTAAAAGTGCCATCTCGTGAGCAAGAGCTAAACTTATAGATGTAACCGTACCTCAAGGAACCTGTAATATACGACTTGTGAATCGATGCAAGTTATGAATAATGGTGAGACTATTGGCCATGAGATGGCAAAACAATCTCATGAATTCTAATAATCACTGCTGAAAAAAACTTGAGGTGATTTAAATCAAAATGAAAATAATCAGAGTTGAAGATTCTAAATCTCCAAATCTTCATATACATTTTTTCAATTCTCTAAAAAAGTTTCTTCCTATTTTTCCCGAAAAAAAGAAAGGTGTTGCCTCTTCTTCTTGAATAAATCAGGATTGAAGTATTTCGGATTCGTGAGAGATGTAAATAAACCAGTGCAATTCCGTATTCTGCATCTCGTGATATTTTTCTATGTGCATTTTCAAGACAATCTGCCGACTTTCAAAAAATATGAAAGTTGAGATATAAATTTGTTGATAGCGCCATCTCGTTGGCGGAAGCTCAACTTCATAAACATAAAATTGAAAAAGGAACCTATAATTTGTGGTTCGTACGACGAAATGGGTTGTGTTCAATTAGTGTAGCTTTCAACTAATAGATGGCGGCATAATGAAAAATCTATTATTTTTCAGAAATAGAAACAACTCGGAAATTTTCTAATGTACTTCTAAATCATAACTGTTTGGATTCCTTTTCAGATGGATTTTCAAGAATTCCTTATTTATTTTATTTAGTATCCAATATACAAAGGTTGAATAGCTTTAAGTTTCACTGACCGCGAAATGCATGACTAGCGCGAAAAAGGATATATTTCCCACATAGTGATGGAGACGTAGAAAGCCAGTATTATTTTTATTTTTATAAATAATTCACCACAATTTGATTATCTTATAGTTAACTGACAAGAGATGTTTTTATAAAAATATTAGGCTTATCTATTTTATTATGAAAACAGGATAATTGTACAAGAAACTTTTAATGATATTTGTGTTAAAAGTAAGTTTTATTTTGTTTGTGAAATTGCTCAACTCACTACGCTCGTTTCGAAAACTTTTTCACTCACGAAATGAAACCTTACTTTCAACACTCGCATCATAACTAACTATTTTTTAATTCGTATGAACTTTTTCTCGACGCAATCATCAAACTTATGATAGAAACATCTTTTATACATATTACATCTTCATAATTTTCTTTGTTGCTGAAATTTTCTTGAAATGGATTCTCCTTGATAATGATCTTGAGGATTTTGAGAAGCAGGTTTGTAATATATTGGTCAAAAATTCAAAATAAGTTGCCACGTTGTTCATTTCTATACAGACTCCTTGAATAAATCAAAATTGAAGTATCTTGGATTCGTGAGAGAAGTAGATAAACCAATGCATCTCTGTATTCTGCATCTCGTGATATTTTTCTATGTACATTTTCAAGACAATCTGCCTACTTTTAAAAATTATGAAAGTTGAGAAATAAATTTGTTGATAGCGCCATCTTGTTGGCGGAAGCTAAACTTCATAAACCAAATAATGAAAAAGGAACCTTTAATTTGTGGTTCGCACGACGAAATGTGTTATGTTCAATTAGTGTAGCTTTCAGCTAATAGATGGCGGCATAATCAAAAATCTATTATTTTTTAGAAATAGAAACAACTCGGAAATTTTCTAATGTACTTCTAAATCATAACTGTTTGGGATTCCTTTCCAGATGGATTCTCAAGAATTCCTTATTTATTTTAGTTTTTACCCAATATACAAAGGTTGAATAGCTTTAAGTTTCACCGACCGCGAAATGTATGACTAGCGCGAAAAAGGTTGTATTTCCCACATAGTGATGGAGACGTAGAAAGGCAACATTATTTGTATTTTTATGAATAGTTCACCAAAATTTGATTATCAGGATGAACAACAAAACACTCTGTATCCACGAACCCCCAAGGAAACGACGACATTTCAAAACAAAAGTCACGAAACTTCTGTCAAAGCTCTTCCAAATTCCAGTGAAACTCAACTCAAAAACCAAGAAGAAATGGCCGACTGTTGCTGCCCTATCAGTTGCATCGCCAGCTGCCCTTGCCCCCCCATACCACCGGTACCGTGCGCCCCCTTAGCGCAACCCTCTAGCCCCACGACGATTATCTATGTTCCGATGTTGGCATCTTGTCCTTGCCCGTGTCCATGTCCTTGTCCACCTTGTCCTTGCTGTCCCTGCGAAAATGGAAATATGAATGGTAATGGAAATAGAAACGGTAATGGTAACGGTCATAGGAATGGTAATAATAATGGAAATGCCAGGAAATGTTGCGGAAAATAAGTGCATAAAATTACGTATGTTGTAAGTTCTAATAAAATGGTTTGTATTTTTATCTTGTACGTTTTATTGGAGGTGCGATATCTCCCCTTGATAAAAAAAAACCAGGCTTGAAAGTTTCATGATTTTTTTTTCTTGAGACCGATAAAATGTCCCGATTCAAACATCTCTGCTGTAATTTCTGAGATTCACTGGAGAGAGGTCAAAGTTAAAACCCTATAGGTAGAGTAATGAATGTTAAACAACGGGAAATTTTGTTCTCTTTTTATTTATTTTCATATAAAAAACACGTTCACAAACGGAATTCACACAGATATCGTTCACTGGAAGTCAATACCCAACCCAACCCAAACCACACCGGATCGATTTCAAGACAATATTTCCATTATTATGCCTTGTATGAATTTCCGATGTTGAGTGTTTTAATAATTATCTGATACATTGAGAAAAAATCATGTTACCAAAAAACCGCTAATTTTGTTAGTTGCTGAAATTTTCTTGAAATGGATTTTCCTTGAGGATTTTGAGAGGCAGGTTTGTAATATATTGAAGATCAAAAATTCAAAATAAGTTGCCACGTTGTTCATTTGTATACGGACTTGAATAATTGTGGGTTTTTTTTCAAAATGCATCAGGCTAAAAGTTTATCAAATGTAAATAGTAATAGCTGGAAATATATGATTGAAGCGGGAAAGAACAACGTGAACAATTCAATTTTTCTTCAGAAGGTACATAAACTTTACAGCTGTAGGAAAAACCCCTGGAAAAACCTGCATCTCACCTTGACGATATAATCTTGACTGTTGCAATATTGGAGTTTGAATCAAACTCCAGCTACTTACTTGAGATTTAAATTTGGTCATTTATTTGGGGAAGTTATTACAAATAATAACATAATTCGTAGTTGATGAAAATAAGATAATTGTATGAAAAAAAAGTTTTAGCTTAAATGTGGGAAACTTCTATCAAACAACTACTTTCATGAAAAAATTGAATTACACGAAAGAAAAAATGCTTTCGAAACAACTACTTTTATATGAACATTGAATAATACAAAAAACGCTTCTGCCTAAATAAAAATACATTATGTAACTTCATTTTGATATGAGTAATTCCAAGAAAAAATTATATGTTTTTTTAGAAAATAGGTAAACATCATACATTTCAAAACTTTCCACCCCTAGTACTCCGTTTAGCAGGGAGAATTTGCCGTAGGCAAAAAACACGTCAATTTAGATATCGAGGGGGAAGTTTTAAGCCAGTGCCGGTAGTATTTTAGGTTTAACCCCCTTACCCCTAGCTCTCCCAACTTAATAATTTTAAATGGCACCCCTATCTTGTAACACATCATTTTAAAGATCTTAAAAATCCTCACTCAACCCCGTTTAGAAAACTAAAATTGGTTCATCCGTTCTCGTAAAATAGGGCAAAAAGAAAATTAATT
>WOGR01005676.1:0-13625 GCA_015342045.1 Leptinotarsa lineolata | reverse complement strand
GGAAATCTTCGCTATTGAATTGTGTGCGGAGAGATTGGTAGAATCCAACCTCACACACAAGACAATACAAATTTTCCCGGACAGTCAAGCGGCGTTGGAAGCTCTTGGCTCCTACCGAGCAACGTCTAAATTGGTAGCAAATTGGCAAAAACGACTCTCCTCAATAGGAAGACTTAACAAATTGCCTCTGGTCTGGATTCCTGGCCACACTGGCTAACTTCCTTGCAAGGGAATTTTGGGTATGAAATATTGTTGCAAAATCCATAAAGCGTTTCGCTTTCTAAATTAGCATCATCGGGAGATGACTTACACTCAATTTATAGCAGTAGTAGTGCTTTACCAGAAGATGATTTTTCGAGTCTTTGTTGAGAACCGATGTGTTGACTTTGATGCATGAAAAGTATTTATTGAATTAGCTTTACATCGGATCTTCTCTTTCTACAAATCTACTTCATTGAAAGTAAAGCTCCATATTGATAAAAGCTCAAAAGTCGAAGTGCTGTGAATACTTTTTTGTAGAACAGGCATGTCTTAGCATTTTTATAAATTCATATACTTGTGTGACTCAAACTGGCTTCCTTTTCAGTTATCATTGATGAAATCAAGTATTGAGCTAGCTGATCCCTTTTATTGCCTTCCCCGACAGAGTTTTGTACATTTGTTATAGGGAAATGATATTTCCACTGCCAATAATCATCTTAGATGAAGATTTTGTAGAAATCTTCCAGACACACCACTATTTCTCATATCTCACACAGAGTCTTCAAGTTCTGTGTATGGATTATTCGAATTTCATTCTGAGCTAGATTCTTTCCTTTTGTCACTAACCAGCCGAAATCCTCTTAGATCCTACGACAAAAACAAACTGGCGACAACCTCGCACAAATATGTCAGATACGGTCAGCACAATCTCGAAGGATCGAATCTGATATTGCTTTAATGAACGTTCATAATTACATTGCCACTCCTACACAGCTTCTCGTCTAATAAATATGTTTGCATTCGGCTCCAACACGTAAACAGACCTGTTATTATATCGTCAATTAAAATCGTATTATCTTCGCAGATCCTCCGTCCAGCAACTGGGTCACAGCCGAGTACAAAAGTGGATCCGATTGATTGATTTTCGTCCGAAGCTCGATGTTGATTAAATACAAGAAGAGGTATATATACATATCTTGAGGCCGACGTAAATAAAAGCAATTTCAGTTACTCAAATTGATCCATTGATATCCTTCTTGGTCAAATCACAATCCTCTAGAAATGGAGTAATTCTTTGGAAAATTTAAGCTGTAAATACTGAAGAACAACATTGACATCTTCTCTCATCAACTCAAAACGTCCCTGTACCAAAAATTATGTATCCCATGGAGGTAAATAATTTCCGACCCTTCAATACACTGCCATACTCGGAAAAATTACTTGAGGTCAATGTTTACAATCAAGTTGCTAATTATATCAATACAAATAAACTCCTAATAGAATAGCAGTCTGGAATCTAATAAAGATCAGGTGATCGCGCTGGCCATTCAAGCGACCCTCGCCTTCCTATCCACCGATTGGTAAATGTATCGAGGTATTGCCGGGCATTAACTTGATAATGTGGTGGTGCTCCATCTTGCTGAAACGATATCGTATTCACTGGAACTTGAGGGTTTCCTGAACCAGGATATAAATTTGCCAAACATGGAACGACATAATTTTGAAGTAGTGCCAAATAATTATCGCCATTCAAGTTGCCCTCAATGAAAAAGGGACCAAAGATATGGTTTCCTACAATCCCTGTCCAAACATTAAACTTTTGAGGGTATTGCGTATGTTCCTCTCACACGATTTTGATTTATTTTATCTTGATTGTTGCAATAAACTTGAACGCGATAACATTTTTGAATAGAGAATGAAGAGACCTTTCAAACGGTATATCACAATCCTATACTTCCCGTTTAAAAAATCGCGGCTTGTACCTATCATTCGACGGGGGTTAAAGGTAGGGGTGGCATTTTTCTGTTGAAGTATGTCAAATTATAATTAAATTTAGATGTGTTTCGGGATTTTCAAAAAGTATGTACAGTAACCGAAATAAGAAATTAGTCCATTTGGCTATTACACACTGTATAGTAAATGTATTTTAAGACTTGAAGAGGTTTTCGAAACCATCGGTATTTTTATGTCACTAAATAGATTCAGGTGTCCCACAAGGAAGCGTACTGGGTCCGCATTTGAAAGATCATATCTAAAAGTGCGAGAATGTCTATCAAAAAACGGTATTATTACGAATTGACATTCTTATTAGGATATTAGGATTCTTATATTGTTGAATAAATTTCTTCCTAATATGTAGTAGACTATGGCCGCGACTTCCATACAAGAAAATCGTGACTTTAATAAGCATTCGCAACCAAGAATCGCTGCGAATACCCAAAACTCCGTAGAAAATCACGCTGATAAATGCTTGCTTGGAACAACAAGCCGTTTCCTGGACACAACCGAATTTTGCCGGCTCTCTCCTACTCGAGGGCCCTCGACTAATCTTTCTATCGGAAGTCGGTAACTTAGTTAGGGATAGTTGTAGCAGTGATTTCATTAGACGACCCACATGGTAAAGACGGGACAAAAAGGTCACGGACACAATTAACACCCGCACAGAACAAGAGCGAGAGTCAAAATCTACCAGAAGCCGGTTGTGGGTCGTTAGTGATAGGAAATTAAATAAATCTGGGTACGGCCACGATGGATGTTGCAGATGAAAGTAAAATCAACCTTACGTTGGAAGAAATTATTTCTTATGTTATGTAAGATGGAAGTAATGGTTAGGAATCGATAGACTTGAAGTTTGAGTATACATTTGCGCTTCTGATTCACTTTGTATTGCCATAGTTCATACAAGGGTGCTATAGTTCTCCTTTTCGAAAAGTTCATCACACTTTCCATTGTTTCGCTACACTTTTCGCTCTTTCGTTACACTTTTCGTCCATTCCACATAGAAAGTAACATTGTTTCACACATTGTTTCAGATTGGCTGAAGTTTCTTAGATAGGTTCAAAACTGTTATTAAGGGAACTATATTC
Source organism: Leptinotarsa lineolata (assembly GCA_015342045.1). Classification (NCBI taxonomy): domain Eukaryota; kingdom Metazoa; phylum Arthropoda; class Insecta; order Coleoptera; family Chrysomelidae; genus Leptinotarsa; species Leptinotarsa lineolata. The sequence continues at coordinate 10,557 of WOGR01005676.1, read as the reverse complement.
CTCACTCCCCCACTCAATTTTTCCTCCTAACATGTTGAATAAATTTCCTCCAGTTCGGTAACCAGACTTTGCATGACTCAATGGTCAATCCCAACACACGGCCTTTCCACACATCGAATCGGAGGGTGAACGAACAAATAGCCGACGAATTAAGAACATCTGGTGCTGACATTTAAACAAAAAAGTGCAAATTTACTTGCAGAAGACAGCACGCACACGCACGTTTGACGTTCTAAAGGGCTGCTGCCTTCGCTGCAACAAAAGACTGCTGCGGGGGAGTCGCCGGCCACCTTGATTCCAACTGATTTCAATGAGAGCGGATTGAGTTACGCGGTTTTGCGGTGGAAAAGCGTTGGAGTGATTATGAACCAGGTATTGTGCAAGAAGCAGTTTTTAGAACAACGGACAGTCTCATTCATAGTACTCTTCATTTCCTGATGACGTAAACTTAATTTCTTTACGGAAAAATTACAAGCACTACAAAAGAATTCTCGAGTCACTCTAAGAGCGGTGCCTGTGGAAAAGTAGCAATTCATGTTGGACTTGAATCGCTGGAGATTAAATCCATTTGGAGAAACGTTCTCAGGAAGTTTATTCCGTAACAGTATCTATAGAAGAGAAACCTTTCTTGGATGTTCCAGACTATCAAGGTTGAAGGTGATGTTCGCGTCTCCAATCAGGCGGATGGCTCTTTTCTGGATGGAATTTAGCAGCTTCAGGGTATGCTTAGGGGTGGAGCTCCATACATGAGAACAATTCACCAAAGAAGATCTGATCTGAGCTTTATAAAGCAGCAAAAGTTGCTGAGGTGTGTACAGTTTTTTAGTTCGGAACAGTGTTCCAAGATTTTGGGAAGCAGCTTTTGCAATTCCGGCGCATTATTGTGCCGAGACATATTGGGGTCCATTTCAACCCCCAACAAACTTATCCAAGCAAGAAGCGGAATTGTCTGTCCTGACATTATATCAGAATCGGAGACATTTATCTTTTTAGAGAAAACCGATGCCTGGGTTTTTGTGGCATTGAATTGAACCTGGTTACTTCTACCCTAATTCGAAATCGTTTCTAGATTCTCATTAAAATATGCAACTTCCTGCTGCCGGTGAAGATTTGAATCCGCAGTCGATGTCCTGGAATCCAAATGGAATGACGAGCGAAGCAAAATATTGGATTCTTGGGTTTTTCCAATAACTCATTGATATACAATAAAAAGAGGGTTGGATCCCTGGGGAACACCAGCGTTGATGGTAAAAGTATTCGGGAGATATTCATCGACAGCCACTTGCAGGGAACATTCTCTCAGGGAGCTGGAGAGTCATTCACAAAAATGGTCCGACACGCCATAGCATCGAAGTTTGGCCAGCAAACCTTCATGCCACACACGATCAAAGACCTTAGAAATATCCGGCGCAACAGTTCTTGACTTTCCATGTTTTTCTAACTATTTATCACAAAATCTACTACTAAATGAATTGGCAAAAAATGTTAATAGAACTTTACTTTGGGGCACTCCAGTTGTCATGTCAATTGTTCACGGTGTTAATTCAATTAAATATTAAGTAAACTAAGTGAACAACGAATGAATAAAATGAAAACGATTTCTAAATAGCGAAGAAAACTCAGAAATTAATAATACAAATATCCATTACAAAACTTGAAGCGTGGAAGTGCAACCTCGGGCCTAAAATTAATCTACTGACTCTCCTTGAGAGTTAATACTTTTGTTTTGGTGTAGGATTACTGTCTTCTTCTCCTTCTTACTTTTCATCCGTTGGCCTCTGCAACCAGACCTATTCGGCCAAGTGTTTTCAATAGATGCCAGATCAGAACTGAAACCAATGACAAATGCACAGAGTGGCCAACTCAGAAAAACCATGTACTCCAAGCAAAATTATCATCCGATACGGTCTAGTGAGAACAGAATTAGAATAAGAAACAAAATCAATTCTGTCAAATATTCAACTGAGTATTGCGTCCCCTAATTCCATGAAGGACTTGAAACCATCCATCTACCCAAATGAAATAAATCCAATTCGGATACTCAGTTTGTCTGAGTGTCGAAATCGGATAGAGATGGGGTTTGCTCTTCTGATTCAATCTGCATGTATACGCATTAGGCTGGCTGGAGTGGCCAATTGGTATTTGCATGAAGCGGGGCGAATATCCCCCGGGAACTGCTAATTTGTAATTCGACTGATGCGTAGATTAGATTTGTTACAACTGACGCAGCGCCCCAAACACGACTTATCCATTTTCTAGCATTTAGTTAAAAGTCAATTACGTGAATCGAGAAGGGTGAGCTTTCCATAGTGACGAGCGCCACCTACCGCTATATTAAATCAACTCCATATACTCCGAACGGAGTTATTCAAATGTAAAATCATTACCGTGCCATTTGACTGATTCGATTTCGGCAATCACGTTATTCGCAGCTTGGAGTGTTTCTTCATTTCGACGTTATGTAATCACTTTAGGCAGCCACTGTATCAGGATTATGAATTATTCATATTTGTTCTTTAGCTTCACGTTCAACACTGTGGAGTCCGACCGATAATATAAAAAATGTATTCTCTCAAAAAGTGATTAAAATACGTCCCTTTTTACTTGTAAAACGGCACTTCCTAATCCCTTTGAGCTATCAACAGAAAAAATCAGTATGTTTTGTTCCCTTTTTTCAGGTGACCATAAAGTCAATTTTCAGATATTCATAGAATCATCTGTTTCTTTCAACTGCAGAGTTTAGGAACGTCCTATGATCATTAAGGTCAGCTGGAACTCCCCCATCTACCCCACTACCCCATCGACAGTAATCCCCGTACTTAACGGCTAAACTATAGCCACTACATGAATACAGAAATGCATTGTCAAATGATTTTCTCGCTATCGTCCGACCTTGCTTGTCAAAGGATGAGTGATAGCCTATCTGTGACGTGTTATACGCATGGTAATGGAATCAGCTGTTAGAAAATATCGTGTTATGTTGTGTATATCGTTTGTTATGAGTCAGTTGGTTCAATAAACTTATAGAATAACTTCATCGGTAACAACGATATGCAGAGAATGAGAAGCTAGAGAGGTATAGTGCCAGAGTATGATTTTTTCACACTTATGACTTTCAAATCTTATCAAACTACTTGTTCCGGGCAAGAATTATAGCACTATTTCCACCGCGCAGGAGATGACAATTTTGTTGATGTGTCTTTCACTTTCGCTATAGAAGGCCATTTTGATGGGGTCTGTTGGGGTATGTAAAGTAGACATGCCCTTTCTTAAACCGAACTGAGTTGGATTAATTAATTAAGATAATACTGGAGATGTAATTACACCAGCTTTGAAGTGAGATAGTTTTACGTTGCTATCCATAAACGACCTACAAAAAGTATTTATCCAGAATTATCAAATCCTCTCCATCTGGAGACGACTGACCTATTTACCGGACCATATCACAGACGAGTACGCGTCTTCGACAGTCCAAATCTAGGTTCCACCAACAATGGGAGTATTCATCGCGACGATTGTTTATTCTGAACATGACTCGATTATTCTGTTTACAAACATCGCATTGTCGTGTCGAGCATAAGAACTGATGCGCGGTCTCTGGGATTCAATGCACGGCACGCTAGCGTTACGGTGATTTCAACGACATAGTTCAAATATTCAGACGGACTAGGATTTTTCGAGCGTTTCGAATTGGAAAGTATCCTCTCACGGGAGTAGTTAGAAGCACTACGTTGTCATTTCTCAGCTCTGTCAAGGCTTTATTGCTGTGAAACTAATTAGTCTGGTGAAATTAAAACAAAAAATAAGAGTGAAGCTACATGAATCAACAACAAGCTGAAAATTGGTGACGTCGTTCAAAATATAACTATAAATGAAATTTGAAAGTTCCCCATCTTTCCCCTGTATAGAAACATTTTATTCAAGGTCAAGGGTCAAAAAATGAGTTTTTTGAGATTTTCAGCAAAACGGTAAGTTTTATCATAAAAATATCTCAGACAAAAATTGTTGATCATAAAGTTTTCTATAAAAAATGTTTCAATCCTTTTTTCCTAAGAGCCACCGTTTCTGAGATATAGCGATTCAAAAATTTGTAAAAATACGCCTCGTACATACATCTCCAGAGTTGTAATATATGTTTGAATATTTTTCTAACGACCATTATAACTTACACTTAAAGTATAAAATAGACATAAGTTATAACTATAAGAATATCAGGTAGAAAGAAACCCAGTCCCTTAAGTTATAAGCCATTATAACCTTAAGAGAACATCTGTCTTCTATTCAACTGTGTGCGTGGCTAGGTCTTATACCCGTTATAACAAATGAAATACCGTTACTCTCGAATACTACTTTTTAGTGAAAACACGTGTTTATCCTAACCTATATCGTGCTGTTTTGAGTTCCATAGCAAAAATGACAGACTATATAAGGTAAAAATTCGAGGTTATTTTTATTTGTGTGGTAATGAAAGTTGGGCTGCACCATACCCTTATAAAATCCTATTTTTCAAGCCGGTGAACAAGCCATGGTAGATCACCTCAAGGTAAACAACGTACGATTGAACTTAAGATTAAGATAAAGAGGGGTATTGAGATAAGTTATAGGTTATATTAATGAACAAACATATGTCACTGAAATTCTCAAACGTTCGTATTTCATGTTGATGGAGGATGACTACAAAATTAGTTCTGGTTTCACGAAATATACTGTATGTACCATTCGATTGTAAAGTGGATTTAAAGTTTATTTTATGTGGATTACATCCACAATCCCACCATTACCAAAGCTCTCTTATATGATCCCACAAAATAATTTGTTGCAAACAGATAATACGGTCTAGATTTATCAACATGCAACTCTTATTTTCTTTTTAACTTTTAGTCATCTGGTGCAGAACAAGTGTTTTCAATAGGTTCATTTCACGCCGAAGGTGTCAATTCTACATATTAAGATGTAGATGAGTTTGAATTCGAAAAATGTAATTTACTTTTGTTAGATCTCTGTTAGTGCCACAAATTGAAACATTTCAGAAAACCTTATCGTTGCCATTCCGAGAATTTTCTCTTTGCACACATCCCATGAGTTATGACCAGCCTCGACAGCAAAAATAAGGCACCGACTCGGACCTCTCCATCTATCAATCCTGTTCCTTTGGCAGGATTGTTTCCTGCTGCATCAAACTAATGGTCCCAGTGGCAAAAGTAAACTTCGCAGGAGAAACAGTTTAATGGAATCCGGGGCCGCGGGGACCATTAAAATGAAATAGTGCTCGCTGACCGAATGGACGCTGCCTCTCTGCCACCCCCGCCGCCCCATCGGGACTTCGTCCTGCAACGTTGCTTTCTTTTCTCCGACGAAATCAATCTTTTTAAACAGAACGGATGGGTATTGTTTGCTTCTCCGAGTAACAGACCATTAGCGCTATTTTCCCGTAATGGACTCTAATGAAGAATGGATAGACGCAGTCGATGCGTGGTCGTCAGAGTCTGCAGATAAGATTTATTCGCGATGGAGAATGGACGAAAAAACAATCGAGCGGAAAAAACATCGGACTACAGTGTTATCTAGTGTCAATTTTTGACTGGATCATAGAATAATTTCGCTTCATTTTCAGTCCCATTCCAGTTCACATGTTTTTTAAACGAACTCTCGACAGTATTTTATTAAATGAAAATTGAAGCAACTCAATATCGACAAGGTTGTCGGTTCTGATCAAGTATGTGTCATGTGCAAAAAAAATGTACCAATGAAAGTGCCGCAGTGTTCTGTAGACCCTTATTTTTGGAAGACTACTCAAGTTCAACCTAAACTCAAGTGACTATAGAATAGTTGAGTTACTAGTAGGCGATAATAAGAGGATATATAACTTGACTAAGATCTGAAATCAAATCTGATTTAGATTACAGGAATCAAATTTAAACGAATCCAGTCATCAGTTTACTTTAAGAAGGTGAATGTGATCTTTTGCTTTCTATATCGTATAAACGTTAGGATATTTCTTCCTTTCTGTCAGTTGGTCCAAACTAGTACTGCCTGCGATACTTGATATCAAGTGGACGCTGAACCCGCCTATCAAAGTTCATTCGAGTACACCAGACTACAAAAAAGATCAGACGAAACACTAGGGGAAGCCAACCATGTCCATGCATTCCACTTTCGCGGCGGCTCAAAATGGCATCGCATCACGATGCAAGGTCCTGGTCGTCCGGTCTTATCGCAGACAGCAGGATAATTTAATTTGTCCGGGTGATATATCGTCTCGACGCTGCCGACGCCTTCTCCGCGACGCTCATATCCTGCTTCCCTCTGCGACTCTATTCTATCCCGTTCCGAATCTCTGGGTGGGTGATGTATAGCTCCCCGACGGCCCAGGTGCCGCTTTCCGCCGACTGATAACACCTGCACGATTCGGCGAGAGGCACCGAACGTTAATCGATATATTGCACATTAGGTATTCATAAATTTGGCGCAGCCTGTTGGTGTGTGCGATGGAGATAGGCGAGGAAAGCGAGGAAGTTGCTAATTGGAAACTGTGGCGAGACAATGTCGGGGGAACCTGGAAATGTGCCGTTACCACCGCTCGGATGGGTTGGCTAGAGGTGAGTTATGACGTTCGAAGACAAACCGATTCTAGGCTGAAGTGATGTCCGCAGGGGTTGCGAAAAGTGACATTAGTTCAGAAATAGGGTTCAATCACCGAGGTTTGCGTGAATATAAACTCCAAGCAGCAAGATTCGAATGTATTCCAATATGTTGAGATTTTAAACTGTTTCACCTTGACTGCTTTTTGATTGGTGTTAGCCAAAGGTAACTCGGCACGCAGTTGTTCAGCCACCTACATTATTCCGAAGCCAGTTGCCGAATCACTTTTACGCCATTTGTTGGGATTACTGTATTGCAACTGAAGACATTTGCCAAAGTTGTGGGCGAAGCAGGGAATACAACCACTTTGGCAAACAAAAAGACTGAACCTGACAAGAAAACGAAGCTGTGTCATGAACAAGATGACGTATATTTCCATATGGGTAGTAAATATTCAGGATGCCGCCTGTCGACAAAAGCTCAAAAGGAATACATCATAATACAGACATGATAAGATATTGGGTATCGGTAAATTTTATGCTGTGATATTTGCCAACCCGAAGTTTAGAAAACTGGGCAAAAAGGAAATGTAAATAGAACTGTGAGGGAATAATGAAAAAATTATATTTACCTGAGTGTACCTTTGATACCATGCCAAGTTTGACATTCTCATCAGAACTGTTAACACAGTGACAGTTATTTGCTTTTTGAAACTCGGTTTATATCTTGTAGATCAGAAATAATTCCGCCCCACGTTGGGCGCCACAGCATATTGATCTATTCTAGTCAGAAAATGTCTCCACAAATCCTGTTTACGGAGAAAAATAAAAGTAGTTTTCTGTGGGGAATACATTCACCAACCAAACGCTCTTAAAGTCTTCACGAACCTAGCTCAACGCAGACGTGGCCGACTCCTTTTCGGCGTCTTCTCTTTATTTTCCTCCCTGATACAATTTGCATCGTCTCGGAATCACTTAGCCTGAGAAGACGTCGTCCCTACGCGGTGCCTTTATTGGGGCATTATCATTTTATTGACTTCAAATAGCTTGTAAAACGCAGAGCTCGCTGCCGAGAGTAGAGCGCGGGAAGCGATTCCCTCTAAACGGCCCAATTCAGGAGACAGTGATGGCTTGTAATCGCCGACGGAGTTTCCCTCTTGCAAACAGGTGGATTTGTTCAATTTATTACGGGACAGACATACAAAACAGCTGCCACACGGTATGGGTACATATACGATGTGCGGGTTATTGAATGCTGTCGATGCCCGGTATTCGGGATGGTATCAGCTGTAGTACCTGGAAATGATGGCAGAGGGCGTTAGTCGCAGAATACCGGGTGGAGGTACGTTCAGAATGCCTCACGGTTTTAGATTCGGTGTCTGTTGCTTTTGGAAGAATGAGTAGGAGAAAAACAGACCAATTATTACCGGTAGCAATCTTAAAAGTAGACAGAAAGTCTCCTGGCCAGGAGAAGAGATACTGACTTTTAGTACCTTTAATACTTTATGATCTGTCACCGACAAGTTTACCCGATTTTTGACAGTGTTTAAGGGGGTTTTTACGGTCCCAATCGAGTTAAAGCTTGCAAGCTGGCTGCAAGTTGGTGATAGAAACAAGTCGTAGTAGTAATAGGTAACACAGATAAAACAAGATCTAGTACATTCATCTTTTGACAGCGAGACCAAAAATATCCGAAGAAATATCCACAGTTGTCTGTTGATGAACTATTTCTGTCATATAGTTTTTGGTGTTTTCTTCTTCTTGATAAAATGGACTGAAGGCGAACGAAATTTAAACAGAAACGAATTGTTGAAGTTACATGAAAACTTTAGGGATAATCGAAGAATCATCGTTTTCTACATAGCAAGTTGGCGTTCTATCTACAGGAGAAACCATAGGAAATCCTCAAGCGATATTCTGTTTCAGAATGATGTAAAGTAATTCGTTTGCAGTTTTGCTGAAAAATTCGACATCGAAGTTGAAGAGTTTACTGATGGTGGAAAATGAAAGGAAGTTAGAAAATTATGCATATTTGTTCAAGTACGTCGTTGTGATGCTGATAATAATATTTGCCTCTTTGGCGACATGCAGAGAAAATAATGCAGAAATCTATGGATTATGTTCAATACAATGGCAATCGTGGTATAACTAATAAACAGATTATGGACATTTCAAATTAGGAATTCGAAGATAGAAGGTGTTTTCATTAAAAAAATTGTATTGTTACTTCAAGATTATAAGGGAAATGGTATGCTTGTGATATTTTAGATACAAAATTATGAGTAACTAATATATTATTTAACCTATAGTAAGTGAACACGGGCATACTTTGAAACTAGCAATAAATCAAATCATTAGAGGTTTGATTCAAATCCAATCTTCAAGTATTCCCACTTATTATAGGTGAAATTCATTTCCTAGTACGAGAATTTGGGCCATTCGAATATGCAGTTGTTTACTACCTCGTCTACGGACAGAGGGAGCGATGACAGATATGTTGCTCGTCGTTCGCTTCAGCTTTGTTCGAGGTATAATACTCAGAGAGAATTTGATTTTTAATTAAGGAAAATCATTGATTTCGTGTTGATGTAGGATACTACCTTAAACTGACGAAAGGCTAAATAGCCCGAAACCGGTCTGCAAGTGTGCCCGTTCCAATAATTGAAAATCGATTCCGACCAAAAGCATATGCAGGATTTTTTTTGTGAAGAATCCAGCACTGACATCTGTTCCTTTAGATGATTTAATGTATTGTTCAATTCGATTTTTAATTTTTAATATACAAACAGTCCCCATAGTTTCATTCTGAGTTGTTTTTGAATCAAGTGGGCATAATCAAAATACCGTCCTAAAAATAATACCCCCAAATACAAACATTCAGTGTTTTCGCTATCACAATATCCCGAACGCATTTTAACCGATGAATAATAGCAAGTTCACGAGTATGAGAGAAACACAAGCGACTGTTTCGGATAATCGTGTCGACACCGACATCGAAAGACGTCGATGTCATACCCGAAATAGCCAAGTTTGTTGTCACGGTCTCGGCAGAAGCATTCGACATTTCTGGTTACAGATATCCATCTGGTAAATATATCTTCGGTTTTCGTCGCGACGTGGGGACGCCACATTTTTCATCCATTTCGAGTTCGGATGATTTTGTTTCAGAACTGATGTGCCCCGCTGGGCTGGTCGGACCCGAAATACACAGCCGAAACTGAATAATCAGATACGGAATATCATACACGGCGATGTTGAATAATTAAACAAGGGGATACGCAAGGGTCTGTGCTTTAAAACAATATCTATTTCCAAGAATCTAAAAGTAGCATTAGACCATTCTTCACATAAATGCAAATATTCGAAAATGACCGTCTTAATAATACCAACTATCTTCCAAAGTTTTTAACTGCCCAGAATGAAAGGTATTACTGAAAATTTGTTTGAATCAACAGTTAATCTTCAAGTATCTCAGTATAAGTTCCAGTTTCATTGCTAACGTATGAGTATCTAAATCTCAAACAACATCAGATAATAGTTCACCATCTTCTCTAACGTTGCAGCCGATGAAGTGTAAAAACATTATTTTTTCAAAGATAAAACATAAGCACTATAGGAAAATCCTCAAGGCGCTCCAAGAGCAGTGCCTGTACGTTGCATTTGAATCGCTGGAGACTGAATTCATGTGGAAAAATGTGCTTAGGAAGTTGACTCCACATAGGCGTAGTTCTCCAAGTGAAAGAGTTCCCAAACAGTGAATTTCGAGGTGTACTGAGTTGAACCTCAACACGATAAGTAGCCACAGTTTGTCGCGTATTTCTGATAAGGTCCGCTCTCAGTGGAATCAAATGTGCCAAGTCCCTTGAACACTTTCCGTGAAAGTATCTATAGGAGAGAGAAAAATCTCCAACCTTTCTTCGATGTTCCAGACTATCAAGGTTGCAAGTTATGTTTGCGTCTCCAATCAGACGGATGG
>WOGR01005675.1:0-13625 GCA_015342045.1 Leptinotarsa lineolata | reverse complement strand
ACTAACAAGGAAATTATTATGGATCTTCATCAAGTAACGGCCGAATCTATCAGAAAAAAAAAAATAACAAAGAAACAGTTCAAAACGAATGAACAACTGGAGAAGAAAAATTTCAGGATAAGTACTGGAGAATGGAAACAGATCAGCAAGAATGGAAAGCATGGGTGTTGAAAATTGTGGAGTTATATAAGGATAAAACAGAAGAAAACCAATTGAATGAAGTGCATCCAGAAATGAAGTTTCGCAACAGACAGAACACAGTTCAGAAGATAATATTATGGAATTGAAAAATGCATTGGTGAGGAAAAGGAAGGAATAACAATTCTCAAAAGATGATCAGAGTTTCAAGGCCATTATAATAGGTGCAAATGGCACAACATTGAAGCAAAAAAGATGATAAAACTCATGAACAAACCAACAAAATGTACACGTACTGAAGAGTTCAAAAACGAATAATGAATATTTTGAAGCTACAGGAAAGGCTGATGAGGATCAAGTGGAATCTGTGGATTAAAATTTGTCTACAAAATTTCATGAATCCATTATGAAATATCAAAAGCAATTGGATCTGAAGCTGAAAAAGGGCTGAGCCACATCTTCAAAAATATTGAACAGTCATAGTTGAAAATAAAGAAGATAGGAGATAATAGAATGGACGGTAACTCCAGACATAAATCAGATGCATCAGATGCAACGGTTGTGTTTTATTGAAAAGTTATGGTACTATGTGCTCAGAAATTTTGCGTAGGAGGTAGTGGTGTGATACTCTGATATTTGTGAAAATAAAAGTATTTCATCAGTTTCAATTCATCAACCATCCATGTAATGAGTGAATAATTCACAACCTAGTTGCTATGCTAGTGAAATGAACAAACTACTAGGAAATGGAAAATTTGTAAATTCACTACAGCATGCAGGAGCTTTTGAAAGGCTTTCAGGAGTTGATGTTGGAAGACGCAAACTGACGTAGCCTTAGATGTATTTGGCGTATTCTACCAACAAATGTTTCAGAAACTGAAGCGATATTGATGATACGGACAAATGGTAAGTACAGATAAGCTGATTTTCGCAGGAAATCGCCAGTTTAGTTTTTTTGTTTTGTGAATGAATTGACTGAACAAAACTGACAGAGAGCATATACAATTGAAGAAATGAACCAGACTGACTCATGAGAAGCACGGACGATTATAAACTACAGGAATTCGGTTGAAAATGTTTATAAATTAATCCTGAGGAAAAGTTACATAATTTTTATTCTCTCTTTGGAAATCACTGCTTATCAGTTGTGTATAAAAACATATTATATTCTGAATTTTTCTTCTCTCCCTCTTTCTTTCTTCTTCCGTCAAAAATTCTCCAGGATACTTCATTTTAAGAAATTGGAGTGGATATTTCACATATAACGCAAGTTCATTGATAGCAAACTTTTCAGAACTCAAAACTGAATTTAAATTGAAAGAGTATATTTTTAGAAAAGATTAATTTTTAGGGAAAAAAGTTTTTGGCTTTTTACTTCTCCATCTTGATACAAAAACTCTGGGAATCTATTAAACGGAGGAAGGAAAAAATCAATTTCAAAAAGTAACTCAATACAAAGATGTATAGATCATGCGAAGAAGTAATTTTCAGTAACTAGCAGTGTCTGATATGATGTGATTGATGTCATATGTCATTGTCTGATATGATTCTACTGTGATTTGAAATCTATGAAAGAGCAAATAAAATTAAAATAATTACCTAAAATATCAATTATATCGAAGAATCAAACGTGAAATGGAAGTACAATAAAACGAATGAAATAATTGCTACTTTCACACAGGCACCGCTCTTACAGCGCCTTGGGTATTTTTCGTAATACTTGTTGTGGTTTGTTAAGAAAAAGATACCAATTGAAAATGATCACAGAGTAGAAGAGGACTGATGAATGAAAAAAAAATCCAATCCAATCCAACAAAGAGATGGATATTACTAATATTTCTATACAATCCACATAACTGTATCTAACAGTTTTCCAAGTATCAATTTTATTTACTTTTATTTACCAAAAAAGAAATCATTCGAATCATATTCAAGTGAGTTGGATTTTTAGATGAGACACCACCTCCTAGCCCAGGACCTATGCAAAATAATGATGAATGAAGAAATCTGGCAGTTAATCGAAGAAGGCAGCAAATCAGAGAAATACTTCATGCACAAATATCTAGAGAACAGGAAAAACTGAAACAAGAAATAACAAGAAAAGACAGATACCGTAAAAGATGTCAAAGACAAAACAAAAAAAAATCAGACTCCACCAGAAGCCAAAGTATCAGCTCTCTCAAAGAACATTCGTGTCCCTGAAATTGTAAAAAAGAAGCTCCTTGTATCAGAAGTTATTACTAAACAGCTAAAAGACATGTAGAGTAATTTGAGGTAATTGAGTGAAATAAAAAAGTACTATGAAATAGTAAATCCCTATCTTTTGAAGAAAAATAAACTACTCAGCTCATCAAAATAGTTTTTCAAACATAATTGTTGCAAAAATAGCGTTTCTAGGAAAGTCAGTGCTGAATTGTTGAAGGTCAAGAAGAATGTTCAAGATTTTTTGGAAAAGGATGAAAATTCTCAGATGTGCCCAGGAAAGAAAGATTTTGTAAAGTCAAAAAGGCAGGTAAAACAAAAACGTTTACTATGCGATACCAGGAAAAATTTGCACAATAAATGCCTGACTACAGTTGAGTATAAAATAAGCTTGACAACTTCCTGCAGATTTCGGCCTTTTTAGGTGACTTGGGCAAACATAAAAAATCCTAACACATGCAAATGTGTGATCCAGGCAAATTTTCAACGGATGATCATGAAGTTATATGAAAATATCGTATTGCCTTGCTGTAATCCAACAAAATTTTTGACCATGAAGACATACAATTTTTAATCAACTGAATGTCTTTTACGAGAATGTGAAGGTTGTGCAAATGAATTGGTAGAGTATTATCTTCCACGGCCAAACAGAATAGTGACTTATGAAGATGTATGGAACTGTATACTACGACAAAAATGGAAAGATGAAGACAGTAAAAAAACCTATTTCAAAAGAGATCAAGGTGTCACTGAGATCATTGGTACTTCAGTTAGAGAATACTTCACCATTATTTTTGAACACGTTGCCACGATAGCACACCAGTATCAGATCATATCAGAACTTAAAAAAGACTCTAGTTGACAATGAAGTCCTTATTCACATAGACTTCAGCGAAAACTATTGTTGCAAATATAACGAAGAGTATTGTTTAAATTGAAGGAGTTATATTTTTAGGAGTGAATAACTTTTGGAAAAAAAAGTTTCTGGCTTTCGAGATGGAGTAGTAGAAAGCAGAAAACATTCTTTCCCAATAACGAAGAGATCCAGGCAGTACATTTCGAAGGTGGAAGACAACAAGTTACTCTACATACAGGAGTATTATATTTACGTGAAAATGACACTGTAGAACCCTACACGTTTTGTTCTCTTTCTGAAAATAATAGACACGATACAATGGCAGTATGGACACATTCATACCCAGTTTTTGAGTGGCTTATAAATCACAATCCAAACTTTAACAGAATACACATGCTAAGTGATAGTTCTGTTAACCAGTACAAAAACAAGTTCATGTTTCATCTAGTATAGGTGTCATCATATAAATGATTTGTTTTTGGGTGTGACATTTTTTGCGTGGAATCATTCAGAACCAGGTGCTCCCGATGGTATAGGTAGCACATTGAAAAGAACAGCTGATGAAGCGGTGGCTGAAGGCAAGGACATCGTAAATTTGAAATCTCTTAAAAAAATGTGTTCGCAAGATGTTTTTCAATACAGCTATTTGAAGTTACTTCTTCTAATTTCATTTAAAAAGCCTCATGACTAGTCTGCAATAATCATTCCCTCACCCTAATTGTCATTCCCCCACTTGTTTTTTGTCCTCATAACTTTCATGAAACGCGATAATTTTTGGGACCGCTACATGATTCTAGTAACATTAGTACTATCAAATTCACATAAAATGAATATAAAATAATTTCAATATTTTTTGTCATTTCAAGATAACCGAATTTCGGGATTCCATGTCAGTTACCCAGGTACAAACGAAAATGAGGACTAACCAAATGAAAATAGATACAACCACAGACACGTTAAAAATTGATACGATATTAAGGAAGGGAGACAACTGATTGGAATTCAATTTTAATCAGTAGGACTAACAGGAGGACTAACCAAATGAAAACACATACAACCACAGACACACTAAAAATGAATACGGTATCAAGAGGACAACTGATTAAATTCATTTCTGTTAGTCCTTATTTTCGTTTGTACCTATGTTGACTGTTACAAATATTTTAAACGTTTTTTTGACATGGATAACTGATGTTTGAGCCCTTAAGATGGATTCAATAAAATCTGAAACGTTGGCAAAAACTAAATTGTTTGTCTACAAAGTTTATGATCGCTTTCCCAGCCAACAAACAAAAACCGCATTTGAAAATATTATTTGGATCATCAAACCTCGCGAAGCTTTGGTTATTATTTAATTTTTTTGTATGTCGATAGGATAATATAAAAAAGGAGTATTCATTGATGAAATATTTCATCTATATTGTAGCTACCATAAGCCAATTGTCACTTTTGTAGGATTGAATAGTGATACTAATAAGGTACAAACACAAAATTAGTATCATATATTTTAAGTCACGTTTCACGTAATGAAAGAATATAACTTGTGCTTGCTGGTTAAATTTTTATAATACTGTCAACAGTATATGTCTATCGCACACTCAACACTGAGTCATGTGAAGAGAGGAGAGAGAGGCGTCTTTCCGGCAAGAGAGAAGAAGCCAGCATTTCTCTGACGTATGCATAAGGGAAAGAGAAGCCAGACAGACTGGCCCCATAACGCGTTAGGTATCGAAGCTGTTTATTCTCACATGAGAAGTCATCACTTCGAATAAAAAAATAAAATAAGCTAACAATTGTAAGATATTTCAAACCAAGTTATTTCACTACGTTTCGATTGTTAGCATTCGTAATCGTCTTTGGATGATGATCATCATAACCGTTCTATTCTAATATCCTTCGAATTGAAGGTTTTTGAGTAGTATTAAGGAACTCTTCTGAGCTTCATGATGAACATTTTATCGTTGCTATGATGATTTCGATTTCTTGATTTGAATGAAAAATTCATAGAAAAAGTGTCTACAACAAAACGTAAGAGATTATATTGTTTTTTTTGAAGAATTCTTTCCTGGTTTTGCAAAATTAACACGTTTTAAAATTTTATTTCTCAATAGGACTCAGTCATCTTCATTCATAAGACTCTGATTCGATTTCAGTTGGAGTTGTTTTGAATTGATAAACTGAAAATTATAAAATTAATTCAAACAGAGTGATAAGTTTCTTTATCCAATCAGCAATACTTCCAACAATTCACCGTGGTATATATTGGAACAGGAGGGTGAAACACACCTGTTCAAATATGAATATTTATATCTATCGCTTCGTTCAATAAAACTTTGCGGGTATCGATTTCTATGCGAAAACGAAAATTGTTGCTCGTGTACAAACACAGGTATAATGAGCAGAGGATATTGACAATTTCCTGACGAAATGGTGAGCTAAAAATATATGTCCGGTCGGAAAATAAACTTTTATGTTTATGTTAACCCTCGGGGTAGAGTTAGCTTCAACGGCTGAATGAAAACAATTTGAAATTGTTTATTTTGAAGAGCTCAAATCTGTTGCGCTTTCATAGAGCTGTCGTTTGCATGCTTATGAAAAAGATACGAGTAAATAATGGCAGTTGAATATTTGGTATTGTGATCAAACTGGAAACTGAAATCAATTGGGATATTTGGTTTTGGGAATCAGTTTTACAGCAAATGGTGAATGTTTGATAACATTTCAATTGGGTGTTATTTCATAAAGACTATTTTGAAAATTTCACTCGTACAGTTCTTAGAATTACTTCGAATGAACCTCACTTTCGCGATACAACTCAAATTGTGAATGATCCGAATGCATTTATTCATTTTCCAATACTCATCAATACAGAGTATCACTCCTAGTAGTGTGAATTTTCAGTAATGATGGCAAAAATTCGAAAATTGAAAAATACCATTTTTTTCATAAGCATCTCTTTACTGTTACAATGATAGTAAGCATCCGAGTCGTGTGATATTTTCCCAATCAGCTGTTGTTGACGGATATTATTTTATCGACAGAATATTCTGATGTTACTTCAATTAATCTATTCAAAAAGTATTTGATAACTTTTGTTTCTTGCAAATTTACGTTGGGTAAATTTCAGTTCCAGAATATTTGAAAAATCACTATAGATACAGAAAAATGTTATCTCTGAAACTCTTGATGAAATGAGCCTAATAATCATCAACAAATCTTCCTGAAATTACTTTCACTTCGTAGGGACTTTCAAACTGAGGGGCATTTGATTGTCAAAAACTATGATATTGACCATTAGAGAACTGAAAACATTGAAGGTGAACAATAGTTATGAATTGAAATGAGAGATAGTACTTCGAAGAAGGTGAGAAAGTAGTCGAGTTCAGAATAGTTTCTCAACAAAGATGTATACCGGGTGATTTTCTAAGGTGGCTCACACCTAAAACTTTTTCATTATTCGAGGTAGAAAAACGAAATATAACGAATATATAGGAATAATAAAAGGTACTGGTATCAAACAAATTAACATCTGATGTGAAAAGAAAATTTTCAAGAGCGATTTGGTTTCAATTGCTGGATGGGTATTATCGGAGGAAAACTTTTGGGGCCAATAATTTTCGACGGACAACTGACTGCGGAAAGATATTGAACAGTTCCTTAGAAATCAAATTATTGATTTCATTGAAGATTTACCACTGGCTAACCGAGTTGATATATATTTTCAACAAGATGGAGCACCACATCACAATTCTCAAGTCGTAAGAGAACATCTGAATAAAACCTTCCCGAAAAAGTGGATTAGCACTTATAGACCTATTCAGTGGCCTGCCAGGTACATTTTTGAGTTGTCATATTTCTACATAAATGTATTATTTCTTTTTTATATTCAAGATCACCAGATCTTACTCCGCTAGATTTTTTTCTCTGGGGAACAATTGAAAATCAGGTTAACAATACAACATCAACTACTCGTGTACTAGAGCATGAAGTAAGGGTGGCATTCCAGAACATCACTGAGAAACAGTAATTTATGTGATGCACACAGCAATTGAAAAAGTTGAACTTTATCGTGATCAAGGAGGAGGCCATTTTGAAAATGTATAATCTTAATGGACTAATTTGCGACTTTCTTGCAATTATTCAGAAAAATAGAAAAAATATAGTGAAAGTGTGTGGCATCAAATTATTCGTACGAAAATGATCTTCCATAAAAAGCCGACAAGCTACCCAGTTTCCATTTGAAAAAATCAAGTCAACTGGAAAAATTAATATTTGCGATTGTGAAATAATTCTTGAAACGGCTGTGAAGTCATAAGCCTCACAGTTGTTGTTTTCCAATGTTACTTGATCGAGAATAAGGCAATTACACGATCCATGGCATCCTAGATCAAAAATTGAAAATTGAAATGAAATTGGTTTCATTTGTGAAATATTGATAATTGAAGTATTGTTGGATTTAGAATGTGATTTTTGATAGAATTAAGTAAAAATATCTAGGATGTATTATATAAGGTTAGGATAATTTCTGGTCAAACTGGAATTACGACAAAGCAAGTTAATATGTCAAAAATGTAAATTAAACTATAATACACAATTCCCAAATTTCGTTTTTCTATCTCCAATAACAAAAAAGTTATAGGGTTGAGCTACCGACCCACCTTAGAGAATCACCCAGTATATCATATACAGACGTTTCACTCAGATACAGACTAAAACGAAAAACCTTTTCAAAACAACTACTTTCACATGAACATTGAATTACATGAAAGAAATAGTGCTAGAATAAAGGACTAGAAACTCAAAAAGATTTTTTCTCATTATTTATGAAGTTTTATAGCTGATTTATCCAACACCTTTCTCTTACCAATTATATTGATTGAGAAAATGTTTTGAATATAAAAAAGATATTTATTCTATTTTTTTCCACGAACTACAACTCACGATTTGATCTTAACAAACTTCATTTTCACAAATATATCACGACATGTTTCGCTATCACAGTAGCTCTTCCGTAGGGCACAACGTACTGAAAATTAATTCTTATACTCAAATTTTTATATACCCCACGTAATCATGAGTCAAAGATACCTACTCAGGTACTTCTTCAATCATAATTACCTAGAGCATCTACTCACCTTCATTAAACTTAAGGTGCATTCTCAAATTTGATTTCCTAGTATCAATTCTAAATCAATACAACGTCTACGAAGACTAAGATACATTGGTTTCTAAGAAAACATATTCAGTCATGGTGACCTATTTAAATCAAATTGATCATTCAGTAAAATGTTTGAATTTTTAGGTTCATCAATTTCCATTGCTTCCGAATGATTCAGCTTTTAACTTTTGTGTAACTATGTGTAAAATTTATGAATCTCCGTTGAAAATATGATTTTTTTCTGATAGATGATTTGAATATGTTGAACTTGTTTTCTTATTGCCTTATGTTCTTATGCCTAAATGTTCTGCAAGTTTGAGCAATATATACCTCAGGACAACTTCCGCAATTCAATATTATATACTCCTGATTTCTCGAATTTGGATGTTTTGTCTTTATTATTTTTGACTAACTTTCCCAACATATTACCTAGTCTATATGCAATTTCAACATCTTGTTTATTTAAAAAATTGGCCACTTTTTCTTAGTTTGCCTAAGATACGTTGAAGCTTCATGATTTCATTTTTGATTATCTGATTTATCAGTAGAAAAATCCTCCTAAATTTCTTTTGCGTAGACTTTTTGGAAAGAAAAATGAAAAATGAAATTTTTTTGTTTCTCACCACTTTTATTCGTAACTAAAGTTACTGCAGTTTCGTCCTATAAGGACATTTTCATACTTTCACATTGAAAATGTCCTTATAGGATGAAACTGCAGTAACTTTAGTTACGAAGAAAATTCTCATTTTTCATGATGATTCTTTATCGAAATTATCTATTAGAAGAAGAACATTGATTAATATAATAATCATGCTATTATAAGATTCTATTTTGTGTTGGTACAGATGGGTAGAATCGAATATTCGTATGAGAAGGTTTGTGATGCATTGAAAATTCAAGTTTGTTGTTCATTTCACTGAATATCAAGTCCAAGAAATTGATTGAGTTTGTGTTCTCTGCTTCTACTTCAATATAGAATTCAATGTTTTCATGAATTTTGGTTATACCCCTATGAAAATTATTCAATTGTGTCTTAGTACTTGTGAAACATACCGAAACATCATCCACATATCTAAGCCATGCCATGCCATGCCATTCTATGAAATTACTATGGATCTCCATCAAGTAACGACCGAATCAATAATAAAAAAATACTTATTATGTTATCACTCGATATATTTGGAATTTGTTTTATTTTAAAATTTCGAATTCAATGTCGTCTACTAGGAACATGAAAGTTCAGATTTCATGCCTGAATTTTCTGTTGAAAAACTTTTTCTGAATTCGGGAAAGACAAAGAGAACAACCAGATATAATAAAATGAAAATGGCCAGCCATACTCATCAACAAAAAAATTTTTCTTTCAGTTTTGACTATTCGATATTGTTTTACAGAGATTTGACTTTGCTGCTGGATAATCTCAAAAATAAGTTTGAAACTCTGCTTTGCATGAGTTCCTGAAACGGAAGTGTTTGGTATTTTCTTATATTTTGATTCCAAAAATATTATGAGAAACTGAACAGCAGAATTGATTTCATCAAAAATATGTAATTATTCAATTGGCTAGAAACATTGTTCGAAAAAAAGACAGTAACAAATTTATAACTATCAAAATGGAATAGCCTCTTGCATATTGATAAAATCAACTGTAAAAAGAATTGAAGGGTACAATTCTCCGACACTGAATGTGAACTATAACTATTAAAGAAATTCTAAATATCACAATATCAACTAACAAGACTAACAGAAATGAAATGTTATTCAATATATATCTCTTTTCTTCAAAAATTTCTTTGGATGTCCTCTCTGTGTATATATTTTTTCGAGGAAAAAATCGCAAGCACTAGAGAATAAAGCGTAAGGCGCTCTAAGAGCGGTGCCTGTGCGAAAGTAGTGATTGACATTGGATTTGAATCGCTGGAAATTAAACCGACGTGTATTTCTGATATGTTCCACTCTTGATGGAATCAAATGTACCAAGTTTCTTGAACACTTCCCGTGAAAGTATCTATAGAAAAGAGACAAATCTCCAACCTTTCTTCGATATTCCAGACTATCAAGGTTGCAAGTTATGGTTTCGCCTCCAATCAGGCAGATGGCTCTTTTCTGGATGGAATCCAGCAGCTCCAGGGTATGTTTAGAAGCGGAGCTCCATACATGATAGCAATACTCCAAAGAAGGTCTCATCCGAGATCTATGAAGCATCAAAAGTTGCTGAGGTGTGTACAGTTTCCTGGTTAGGAACAGTGTTTCAAGCTTTTGAGAAGCAGCCCTTGTAATTCCAGCAACATGATTGTGCCAAGACATATTAGTGTCCATTTTAACACCCAACAAACTTATCGGAGCAGAAAGCGGAATTTTCTTTCCTGACACTATTATATCCGGTTCAGAGATATTCACCTTTTTTAAAAAACCGATGCCTGAGTTTTGGTGGCATTGAAGTGAACCTGGTTACTTTTACCTCAATTCGAAATTACTTCTAGATCCTCATTAAGATATGCAACCTCCTGCTGCCAGTGATTTTGTACATTTTCATTCAAAACCAATAGTTTTTTTATAAATGAAAATGGTATTCCATAATATCCTCCTCGCTAGGCGAGTGAACATCTTAGTCGGGCATATTCCTTCTTCTCTCAATGTGGAATAATCGTCTCAATTACAATGAAATCACTGTTTTTCCATAACATAAAACACAAATTGGTCCATCTCCCAGCTTCCCCAGCTATTTTTATACGGATTTCGTTTCCGGAATTTTTAAAGAGAAAGCCCGTTATCGAGAGCACTTAAACCCAGTTTTATTACTCCCTTATAGGTTGTAAAAGGGTTATAGGGAGTGATAATTCACTGTAGTATACCTCTGACTCTAATAATACAATATCCGAATAGCAAAAAGGGCGGCCGGAGCGTCGGCGGCATTTAAATTTTCGAATCGATTAAGACGTTTATTGGAGAAGTAACGGATTCTAATGTTGATGAAGGTAATACGGTTCGAGACGAGTGAGGAATTTTAAATAAGGGAATTTGGTGAGATTGAACAGCTTGATGAACGCTTTGTGTCTACAATAGGAGAAAACATTTCGTTCAATAAATATGTTTCTTTTTGCAAGTAAGTCACATGGTTATTGATCAACACTCAATCATTTAGAAACACGTGTTGATAATTCTACCAACTTGAAGATATGTAATTTTCACTGTGCCACTACTACTTCTTTTTTGTTTCTTCAACACAGTTTGAACTGATAATTTTATATGACAAATAAGGCGGTTGAAACGTGAGATGATATGCTGGTGTTTATTGTCTTGCATAATGAAGAACAATAGTGAGAAATTTTGTGTTCCTGACGAAATTGAAGAGGATAAAAAAAATTTCAATTGAGTTGTTACCAAAAAAATTGGTTCAGCAGTACGACATCGTATATTCTAATTTTCTTAGCTGATGTAGACTCAAAAACGTCAAAGGAAATTTCAGCGAAACCGTCTGCTTAGCTTATCTAGAAGAGAAATAAAAAATATGGAACTCGTCAACTTTGTGGAGTAAGTTTTCAATAATGAAATCGAGTGCGCACGTTGAAAATGGTGTTAATACAAGCAGATATTTCAAAGTAGTAGCGAAAAAATTAAAGTTATAGGCCCAAAAAATCAAAAACTCTCACGTTTGAACGAGTCCAGAGGTTTATAAATGAGGCGCCAGATGAAAAATATTTGATGATAAGAGTTGCTACTATTTTCGGAATATATGGAGCCTGCTGGCGTGGAGAGCTGTGCCATTCATCACTAGAAGACATTAAATTAATGGATTGATCATTGATTGTTCAAATTCCAAATACAAAAACAGAAACGTTTTTTTGTATTATTGGAAAAAACTGACTATTTTGATAAATACTTTGCATTACGCCCTTCTGTTATGGATTATCAACGTTTTTTCCTGAAATACTCATATTATAAATGCAGTGCCAACCCAGTTGGTATAAACACGTTTGGAAAAATGCCCTCTATCATTGCTAAGTTTCTGAACCTCCAGGAACCAAAGGAATATACAAGTCACTGTTTCATAAGGTTTTCTGCTTCTTTGCTAGCAGAATCAGGAGTAAATATAATAGATATTAAAAACCACGGAGGATGGAAGTCCACAACAGTAGCTGAGGGTTACATCAATCAATCTGTTTCTTATAAAAAGGCTATTGCTGAAAGAATAATCCCAACAGCTAGCTCCAACATTGCAGCATCGTCCTGTTCACTTCAAGAATTGAATATTACTGCCCATGAAATTGTCAACTCAGCTAGTTCAAATATATTACAAGGCTCTTCAGCATCGCAAGTTATCAATATCAGCAGTTGTTCTGATTGTACTTTCCATATTAATGATGTGCATGAATAGTAATAATAATGTAATTGATGTATATGATAAATTTGTAACAGAATTTATTTGTATCTATATCTATTGTTCATAATAAAACTTCCTTGAAAATTGAATAATTATGTTTTGTTTATTGCTATTTGGTCGAAAAAAATCGTGTCCAAAATACTTTTAACTCTAGTGTTGAAATATTTTTAACACGCTACTTTGTAAACATCATCTTTTAATACTCTTGACAGCCATTAAAAATGTCACTCTTAATGACATTTGGGCAAAAATAGTATTTTTGGACAGCTGGGAGTTGTTAAATAGCTGTTATTCGTGTTTTTTTCACCCAGATTCTTCAGAATTATTTTGTATGAATATTTGCTAAGGGGAAAAAACATTCGTTTCGACAGTCGATAATGGCATCATCGTCCAACCGACAATGTAATGTATCAATTAATAGCTGTTAGAGGAATATCTCATCCATAAAAGGTTATCGCATTGTGCAACACACATCTTGAGCTGCAGACATGACACTCACGTGAAATATTCGTATCAATGGCTTATTCTTTTGAAACCAATTGTTTGTTCATTGGGAAATAGTTAAGATTATTGCCCTCGAGCACAATACATGTTCAATCAATGATTGCACTTGTCCTGGGTAATATTTAACGAAAAAACACAGGGTGATTCCCATGTTTCTGAGTAAAATTTCAAATAGACTTCTTCCACCTCATTGCAGAGGACAAATGTTAATGATGTTGACGCTAAATTTCAATTACGGCTGGTCATGAATAAAATTTATGTGTTATTGATGACTTGTTTATTTTGTGGAAATTCATAATCACTTCAATAAGATGAATGAAAACACTTTTTTTGTCTAATTTCCACTACGTTTATTCATTCTTACGACCGGTGTCGGGGTTTAG
>WOGR01005674.1:0-13626 GCA_015342045.1 Leptinotarsa lineolata | reverse complement strand
CCGTGTCACGAAGCCCTTCGATTAAACTATGAACACCAATCCACTGGGTGAAGTTATCAGGTGATTCTGGGTAGGCGAGTCTTACCAGCCTTTCGACTTCAGCCCCAAACTTCTGCAGACTCTTGGATGGACCTTGAGTTCTCATCTTCAGTTGAGCTTGGCAGCTCTGCACCTGACCTCCAAAGCTGATACGACTGCTTCGTAATCCTTCTGCTGATTCACTGGATTATTTTGCAGGATTTCGGAGGCCTTTTCTCGTAGTGCCAGTATTGTCTGCGATAAATTGACCATGAAGATTCGCAATCGAAGGTTGGTGTTTCAATAAGGCCACTACTAGAAGGTAGAGAAGGTGTTTCTAATTTGTATTTTTTCAAAGTTATCTTCTTCGTATCCGGTGATTCCTTCAAGCTTCTTTTGAAATTTCTTTTTGACTTCTTCAAGCTCCTCTTCAAATTTCCTTTCAACCCCCTCAAGCTTCTCATCGACTACTTTTTGTCTTTTTCTTGTTTCTCCTGAATATTTACCAATAATTCACGATCTTCCTCTCTGTCTCCTTCTTGTTTTTCCTGAATATTTGACAATAATTGACTAAGCTGAATAATAAACAAACTTTACTTTATTTCACTGTTGATATAACCAAACACTTTAAATAAAATTGATATTCAAGTGTTTATCGTTTTATTTGAATTCACTCCGCACTGCACTGTCACTTCACTTTTCGATCGGGGTGTGTTAGCGTTTATATATAGTAATCGAATTATCTCGAAGCCAATAGGGAATTTGCCAGAAGTCTATCGAAGCGACGCGGCATCTAACTAGAACAATCGTGAAGCGGACGTCGAGTTGAGCGAGATCTTGGCCACATCACAAGTGATTTATGATGACCAGTGGCGGCGGAGTTATTTTTTTCAGAGGATGATTCACGGCAATAGATTAGTATTCTTCTAGTTTGAATGAAAGGGGCAGAAATATCTGTTCATATAGTTTTTTGCAAATCTACCTATGGTTGTGAAGCTGATTATTTTTGAAAATTATCTATTATTAGGGCTGATATTTCCAAAATAATATATTTTGTGATAAATTTCAAGAAATAAAAAAAGTTCAAAGATTGACGGTCTTTAATAATGTCTCTGACAAAAATTTTCATCAAAAAATGTTACAATATTATCGAATCACCCTGTACGAGTAAGTAATCATGAGAAGGTATTCTCATTTATGTTAAGTCCTCTAGATAGACACTCTCTCATTGTGTGTTGGTTTTCCATTTGGATTGAAAAATTATGTAACTTATGCTTTCTTTTGCACGTAACTATGTTTCAGAAAGATCAATTGGAAAAAGCTCAGACCGAATTGGATACTTTGATGAGTGACAAAGACGAATTAGAAACCATCTACGAGAGAAGAAAGAGAAAGGGCGAAGAACATCCTGCTAGTAAACCCAAAAAAATTGAAAGAAAAGTAAGTGAGATGACTGGAGTATTTCTTTTGATTAGCCATTTGTTTCGATTAGGCTTCCAGGAAGCCATCAAAGCAGAAGGGAGAAGAGGAACCCGAAGAAAAACGTATTCAGCGAAAGAAAAAAGTCAGAACTCCTGCCAAAGAAGTACCGCCATCTTCAGGTGACGAAGAGGTTCCAGCAGCAAAAAGATACAGGGGAAAAATATCTTCGTCAGAGCCCAAAACGAAACCCGCTGCAACTGACGAAAAGAAAGTGGGCGACGAAGAGAAAAAGATCGACGTGCTTCCACAGCCCGTCAAGAAGAAACCAGTAAGTGGCGAGAAAAAGAAACCTGCAATTGTTTCAGAATCCAAAGAAGTCCCTGCTAAGAAAGTCCCTTTGCCAAAGAAATTGATACAACCCAAAGAAGTACCTGGGCCATCCAAAGCTATTGACACATTTCCAGAAGTAGTTGGAGATAAAAAACAAGAACCAGAATCGTCCATTCCGAAGAAAGAAGCTAAAGCTATTGGAGAACCAACTTCGAAGAAAATAACGCCGTCTCCAAAAGAAAAACCACCTGCTGAGAAGACCAAAGGAGTTGAGGACAGTAAACAACCTTTAACAGCGCCAAAAAAAACTGTTGGGGAAAAACTTCCACGAGCGACGAGAGAAAGCAGTCCAGTTGAAGATAAACGAGACTTGAAATCTCCACGGAAAAGACCTGCTGAGAAGGAACCAATAAAGAAGTCTGACGATGGCAAAGAAAGACCTTCTTCAGCTGAAACTCCAAGAAAGGAAAGGAAAATACAACCTCGATTGAAAAAATCGGACGAGAAAGTACAAGTTGAAGATGAACCATCAGAAGAACCAACGATCGAAACTGCCAAACCTCGAGTGAAGAGAGAACCTACTGAGGAACGACTAGCGAAAACTGCCAAACCTCCTATAAAAAGAGAACCAACCAAAGAGAAATTTGACAAAACTCCTAAACCGGAACCAATTAAAGAAGCAAAACCAGATTCTCGAGTCGAACCCGAACAGGAAAGAAAAGGAGATGAAACTAGCAAACCAGAAGAAAAGCAACAAATAATCCAAGAGAAACCTAAGAAAGTAGCCAAACCTCCAATGAAACGCGAACCAACCAAAGTAAAAGTTGACGAAACTCCTAAAGACGTAAAACCACTAGTGAAAAAGGAACCAATTTCAGAGAAAGATATGAGAGCTGAAAAACTTGATACTGTTCCCTCTGAACCAACAAAGAAAAAGGTACCTGAAAGACCAAAACCTCAAGTTGAAACAGTAAAACCACAAGAAGTGAGAAAACAGAAAACCAAACCCGTACTGAAATCTCAACCTACTGAAAGTGAAACACCACTAGAAATAAAAGAAGAGAAATCTAAGCCAGAAGAGAAACCTGTTACGAAGAAAGAACCGACTGAAGAAGAAATTCCAAAGCTTCTAATGAAAAGAAAGGAGGTGCCCAAACCAGGTGAAGAAGGAGATGAAGACACAAAAAGAAGAAAAGTGGCAGAGAAAAAGAAACCTGATGGAAAACAAGAGGCTGAATTGAAAAAAGAACCAATTGTTAAAGAATTTCCAAAAAGTGCAGAACTTTTAGAAGAAAAACCTATCGAAAGAAAGGCACCAAAAGCAGATAAGTCTCAAGTAAAAAGAAAACCGACAGAAGAAGTGTTGGAATTTGAGAAGAAAGAACCCGATGAGAGCAAACTCGTTGAAGATGATAAAGGTAGGAGAAGGAAGAAAAGAAAACCAGAAGATGAATGGTTAATTGAGGAAATTAAACCTGAGACTAAGAAACCTGAAGAAGGTGTGACAATTGAGACATTGAAACCGTCCGAAAAATTAGATACAAGAAAGGACAAAGAACCGAGAGAAAAAGTTGAGATGAAGCCAGTGAAAAAATCTGAGAAACCCATAGAGAAAATTGAAAAGGAGAAACAACCCGTAAAACCCAAGAAAACAATACTGAAAACTGCTGCTGATGAAAAACCTATCGATAGTGATATAGAGGCTCCCGCACAAAAAAGAATAAGAGAAAAATCTCCAAAGATGAAGAGAATATCTTTTCAAGATGACAAGGAGAGGGAAACGGGGGATGGAAAGTCAACTCCTGAGGAGAAACCTAAAAAATTAGAGGAGGCGAAGAAAGAAGAGGTTTCAAAAGAAGACCATGGCGAAAAACCTAGAAAAGATGAAGACAGCTCAGGAGGAGCTGAAGCACTTCAGAGATTGGAGGATGAAGCTCTTCAAGGAATGATAACTCCCAAAGAAGTTACTACAGATGTTCCAATGGATGAAAAGCGTCCGAAAACTAAAAAAATCACTGGAGATGGAAAACCCGTAGACACTGAAGCGAAAAAAATCGCAAAGAAAGATACTTTTCCTAAAGAGGCTGAAAAAAAAGAGGTTATTCCAAAAATTACAGACAAAACACCTGTAAAACGCAAAGAAGACGTTCCTGAAAAAATTAAAGAGGAGCAACCGATATCTGAAACAATTAAAGACGAAAAGTTGGCAAAACCTGAATCTGAACAAAAAACACCTATTAAGAAAGATGTTCCTAAGGAAGCTTTGAAAAAAGATACCCCCAAAGCAGTCCCAGAAGAAGTTCCTGTGGAACCAGAAGATGTCTATGGTGAAAGAAAAAAAACATATTCCGAAGCACTTCGAAGAGTGACAACTCCCAAAAAAGTTGTGAAAGAAGATATGCCTAGAAAAACTATAGACGAAAAACTTCCCAAAAAAGAAATCACTGAAAAAAAAGAATGGCCGGATGCTAAATCTGCAGAAGAATCACCCGTTGTGAAGGATATTCGTCCCAAGGAAACTGTTAAAAAAGAAGTTCCTGAAAAAACTGTGGGGGAGAAAGAAGGTCTTAGAAAAAAAGAGCCGGCAGATGTCAAATCTGAAAAAAAATTACCTGTTAAGAAAGATAGCATTCACAAGAAACCTATAGAAGTTCCCGAAGAAAGGAAAGAATCAGACGAAGTTCCTAAGAAAACCGTAGAGGAGAAACGCCCAAAACCCGAAGAAATGTTTGGGAAAGATAAGGTGACAGAAGAGAAATTACCAGTTAAAAAAGATACCATTCCCAAGGAACCTGTAAAGAAAGAAGATATCAAAAAAGTAACCAAGGTAGAGCCTCATGAACCTGAGGTGATTTCTGAAGAACAAAAACAGTTAGAGGCTGAAGCTCTTCGAAGAATGACTACTCCCGAAGAAATTCTGAAGGAAGAAGTTCCCAAAAAAATTGCGGAGAAGGGTATTCCTAAAGAAACAGTAAAGATGGATATTCCCAAAAAAGTGACAGAGGAGGTGTCTGTGGAACCCGAAGAAGTTCCTGAGGAGAAAAGAAAAGTGTCTGAGGCTGAAGCTCTAGAAAGACTAATGGCCCCCAAGAAAAAAGCCATTGAGAAAGCTGCTCCCGAAAAAGCTGCAAAGAAAGATATACCAACAAAAGTTCCTGATGAAGTACCAGTGAAACCTAAACAAATTACTGAAGAGATAGATATTCCCAAAAAAGTGACAGAGGAAGTGTCTGTGAAACCCGAAGAAGTTCCTGAGGAAAAAAGAGAAGTATCTGAGGCTGAAGCTCTTGAAAGACTGACGGCCCCCAAAAAAAAAGCCATCGAGAAAGTTGTTTCCGAAAAAGCTACAAAGAAAGATATACCAACAAAAGTTTCTGATGAAGTACTAGTCAAACCTAAAGAAGTTACTGAAGAGATCACATTAGCAGAAGCTGAAGCTCTTCAAAGGATGATCAGACCCAAAGAAACTACGAAAGAAATTCCCAAGAAAACTATAGAACAAAAGCCATCAATACCTGAAGAAATAACTGTAGAAAAGGTCCCTGTTAAAAAGGATATAATTCCTGAGGAAGTTGCAAAGAAAGATATTTTCAAAAAAGTTAAAGAAGTAGTTCCCCCGAAACCTGAAGAAGTTTCTGAAAAGATTAAGAAGTTATCAGAGGTCGAAGCTCCAGAAAAACTGATTCCTAAACAAGTTGCCAAATCCGTTCCTGAAGAAACTATAGATAAATCTGAAGAAGAGAAACCTAAGGAAGAAGAACTTACGCAAGAGGAACTTGAGAAAGAAAAACCTAGGGAAAAGAAACCTAAAATAGAGGTTAAATTGATAGAAACTGAAGCAGAACCGAAAATGCCCATTGAAAAAATCAGTCCCAAAAAAGCTATAAAAAAAGAAGAACTCACAGAGAAGAAAGTGCCTAAGGAACTAGAAAAGCTCGAAGAGACTAAAGAGTCAGTAGAGGTTGAAGCACTTCGACGAATGATGACACCGAAGGAAGTTGAGAAAAAAGATGTTCTTGCAGAAGTAGGACCTGCCAAAGGTGAAGAGGAAGACAAAACCCTTGATACAATTGTGAAAGCGAAATCAAAAGAGATAGTTCAGTTGATCCCCGAAAAAGCACCCCGTGAAAAAGAAATTCTGGTAGTTAAGAAAGAGGAACCCCCTGCTGAAAAACCAAAGAGAGAAATTCCAGAACCTCCGAAACCCGAAAAAGAGTCTGAAGAAACGCTGGCACTCAAAAGATTGATGCGGAAAAAATCACCCGAAGAAAAACCACAACTAGCAGTACCTCTAGAAGAAGAACCAGAAGAAGTGTCAGAAGAAAAAGTACCTTCGGTTGAAGTAAAGATGGTAGAAAAGAAAAAACTAACTGAAGAGGTTGAAACTGTACCTGCAAAGGAAATTCCAAAAGTTGAGCCGAAATTATTAGAAGAAGTTGAAACAGCGGAAGAATATTCAACTCCAATTGACGAACGCGAGATGTCTCATGATGAGTTTGAGTTGGATGCGATACCTCTAGAAATGAAAGCCCCGAAGCTTGAAGAAGTGAGGAAAATATATCTTCCTGTTGAAGCCAAAGTTGATAGAGAACTAATTGCTGAAAAACGGGAGCCTGAAAGGGAGAAAGAAGAACCTTCTGAAACTGCAGAGAAAATACCTGAAAGATTGGAAAGCCTTCTAGGGGAACTGGAAGAATCAGACGAGGATCAGAAACAATTGTTGAAAGAAAAGGAGCCTGAACCACCGAAACTAGAGCATAGATGCGCGGCTATGATACGTCAAGCCCAAGAGCTGAGCGCCGCTCTAGCTGCCAAAAGTGGAGGAATAGTAGTTATACCAGATACAAGAGCAAAAGACCGTGATTTGATTCCTCGAGGATATCTCCCGGGTGAAGTTCTGCCGAAAATTTTACCCCCTCAGAAATTAGCCATTCCTGAATGGACTAAAGTTAGTGAAAAAGAAGGCGTGACAACATGTGGAGCAACATGTTCACACCCTGAGTCGTCAAATGCAGCAGTGAGTGAAAAGCCTACTGGGAGAGAGGTACTCACGAAAAGGGAACCTGGTATGAAAAAAGTGCTCAAGGAAGAACAAGAAGCTGTTTCGAGAGAACTCTTCAAAGAAGGGCAGCCTGTTGAAAGAGAAGCGCCCAAGGAAGAAGAACCTTTTGAAAGAGGAGTTTTTAGGGATGAAAAATCCGTTGGAATAAAAGAGAGACCGGGTGAAGTTTCACCGGAATTTTCACCTCCTCAGATATCAGGCGTTCCTGGCTGGACTAAAATTAGTGAGAAAGGGGGAATGACAACATGTAGAGCAGCATGTTCACACCCTGAGTCGTCAAATGAAGCAGTGAGTGAAAAGCCCACTGGAAGAGAGGTGCTCACGAAAAGGGAACCTGTTACGAAAGAGTTGCTCAAGGAAGAACACGAAGCTGTTTCGAGAGAACTCTTCAAAGAAGGGCAGCCTGTTGAAAGAGAAGCGCCCAAGGAAAAAAAACCTTTTGAAAGAGGAGTTTTTAGCGATGAAAAATCCGTTGAAACAAAAGAGAGACCGGGTGAAGTTTCACCGGAATTTTCGCCTCCTCAGATATCAGGCGTTCCTGGCTGGACTAGAATTAGTGAGAAAGAGGGAATGACAACATGCAGAGCAGCATGTTCATACCCTAGATCGTTGAGGAAAGCGAGTGACAAACCTGCTCTCACGAAAGGCGAACCTGTTACGAAAGAGTTGCTCAAGGAAGAAGAAGCCATTTCGAGAGAATTGCTCAAAGGAGCACAGCCTGTTGAAAAAGAAGAGCCCAAGGAAGGAGAACCCGTTGGCACACAAGAGCTCAAGGAAGGAAAACCTGTGGTTATGGAAGAAAAACCTATTGGGAAAGAAGTGCTATCGGAAGAAGAAGCAGCTTTGAGAAGATTACGGACTCCAAAGTTCAGTAAGGTAGAAGCCAAACCTACTGGCGCAATTTCCAAGAAAACTAAAGGCAGTGACGAAGACACCTCTCCAACAGTTAAACCCGTTGGTACACAAGAGCTCAAGGAAGAAAAACCTGTTAAAAGTGAAGTGGTTATGGAAGAAAAACCTATTGGGAAAGGAGTGATATCGGAAGAAGAAGCAGCCTTGAGAAGATTACTGACTCCAAGGTTCAGTAAGGTAGAAGCCAAACCTACTGGCGCAATTTCCAAGAAAACAAAAGACAGTGACGAAGACACCTCTCCAATAGTAGAACCTCCCAAGAAAAAGATAGTTCCTAAACTAATACTCACTTGGGAGGAGGCCGACTTTGACCCAACAGGTTTCTCTAGCGATGCGTCGGATCATAGAATCTCTAGCGAAGTTCACATTGGGGGGCGTTTGTCGAGAGTACTTTCTGGTGATGCCTCAGGATTAGGGTCTCCTAAGGTACCTTTGGCAGGGGTTAGTATGCCTACACCTAAAACGTTATCAGGTGAAATATTGCAACGATGGCTATCTGAAAAATCTATGGACAAAAAACCGAGCGGTACCAAAAAATCCATGCGAAATTATGCAAGTGATTCTGAACAGATTTTGATGAAGATTGTACCCGAAGACAAAGTAGCAGCCACAAGAAGAGTATGCAGAGCACCCTGCGCAAGAATATCTGATAGTGTTGAACTGTCTGAACAAAAACCTATTCAAGAGACATCTTCCGAGAGAAAAAAATTCATGACAGTAGAAAAAGTGTCTACTTTAGAGGAGACGGTTGTCTCTGATATTGATACTGAAACACTGAATGATAAACCTGAAGAGCTAGAAAAAGATGCTGCCGCTGTCTCTTCAACTTCGAAGGCATTAGAAAGTGAAAGAAAAACTCGAGATCACTCACAAGGTGTTTCATTCGAGATTTTCCCAGAATCTCTTTCAGAAGAAGTAGATGTAGTGCAGGGAGAAATTGACGACCAAAATGAAGAATATATCATTAGAGACTTACTAGAAAATATTTTGATGAACGCAATTTCACCAAAGACGCTGCCCGTGGAAGTAAAGTTCGCTCAACAAGATGGAGCTGACCATGAAGGGATACATATTGTTGCTGATTCACCAGAAAATATTTTGGAAGCTGCTATTTCATCAGAGTCACCTCCAGAAAGAATAGAACTTGCTCATCCACAAATAGATCGTCAAGAGGAAAAGAATATTATTGACCCATCAAGCAAGTCAATATCAGGAGAAGTGAGGGTTCTTAAGGAAGAAATCGACGATGAAGACGAATGGTCTATTTTTGCTGAATTAACAGAATATATTTTGGAAGAGGCAATTTCTCCAGAATCATTGTTAGACGAAAAAATTTCACCAGGAGAAATTATTCCTGAAGAAACCGAAGACAAAAAAGAAGTTGAGTCCATCGTTACCGACATGCTGGATGATATTTTAGAAAGAGTTATGTCAGGAGCAACGAGTTATGAGACTGGAGAAGTATTGGCAATTGATATTGACGACGCACATGCAATTCCATTGGATTTGGGTGTTCCAGAGAAAAAATCCGATGTTGACATCATCGAAGGTATGGATACACCCCGAACAGAAGTTTTCGAAGATGCCCGAGTAGATAGTTCTGAGCTCCAAGATTCATTGAAAACAGATTTGGTTGAAGAGGACGCAGATGTGTCGGAATTACGTGTATTGTCTCTAGTAACAGATAGAGTTGGAGAACATGTACCCCGAGAAATATATCTAGAAGCAAGGAAAAGTGTTAACGAAGTCATCGGCGAGGCGGTTAGATCTGTACAACGATGGTCAATGGAAACAGGACAAAAAGAGAAACCGCTTGAGGGAGTAGATCATGATTTCTCAATATTCTCATCATCAACTCCAGTTCCTGTTGAGTCCGAGGTGTTGGTGATTACCGATGGAACAATTGGTATACATCCTTCAGATTTCCTGATAGCCGAGCCTGAGATACCTTCGATAATCGATGAAATTATTGAAAGAGTCACAGAGTCTCCGGATTACTCGTATATGTTACCTGAAGCAACCGTTTCAGAAACAGAATGGTTCCTTGCTCCTCAACCAACCTCAGAAGCATTCCAGAGAGGTATTCAGGCCGTAGTTTCCCAAAAAACTGCAGAAACAGGCCCTCCAACCCAAATAATGTCATCAGTGTCATCTCAAGTTTCGGAAGGTATAGTACCAAGTTCGGTCTTAATGGTGCCCCTCGATATGGTACCTGCTTCAGGTGCCGCTATTCCCGTAGTTACAACTGCAGCTCCCATAATCACAGTAACGTCAACTCCTCCTGCATCATCTCTTCCCGTTACTGCACCAGTTCCTGCTTTCACAGTTCTTCCTGCCGCAACTGCAGCCGCAGCCGCAGCTTCTGGTTTCTTGCCGTCTCTTTTTGGCAGAAAAGCCCCAGTATGTAAAGCCAGATGTGCACAGATGGATGCAGAGTCGCAAACCCCAGAAAATATCGTGCAGGATAAAGATACGGCAATTGATGAAGATAGAGCGGGTGAAGATAAAGGAACCGAAGCTGAGGCAATGAGGACATGTCCTCAGACCGGTCTAATCTGTGAATGTTTAAAAGATACACCCAACAGAGAGCAAAAAAGACGAGGAACCAATATTTGCAAAGGCCCTTGCCGAAGGATACCTAAGGAATCGAAAGAGAAGACTGATTTGAACGAAAAAAAAGAGTTTGGGAGGGTTTGCCAGGCCCCCTGTTCCAGAAGAAGTGGGGAAAATACAAGAGATGAACGTGTTCACAAGAGACCTGCTGGGTATAGGCGAGAAAAATCTATTATTGAGCTACGTTTTGAGAGAGATCAGGAGGTGTTAGAAAAGCGCATCACGTCTGTAACAGCAAAAGACTCTGAAGAGGGCTTGCCTGCATTAATTATTCATAAAGATGCTGAAATCATAGCGTTGAAGAATGCTTTAGCAGTAAGTAATATCTATTCCAATTATATTATGCTGAATTGTATTTTTCATTTTCTGTGTTCTCACCAAAGATGGCGTATGATTCGACTTTAGCGACCCTCGAAGTTGAAATGGAGAGGAGCAATTTGTTTATAAACTATGTCCATTTTATTTCAATGAATTGAATTTTCTCCAATATTATTTATTCGGTATTTTCTCTATAATAAAAGAGCGTGGTATTATCAGTATTCAAGTTCAAACTACCTTGATATTGTAGTTATTTCTTTATTTTTCATATCTATCATCATAAGTGCAGTTCCCATAATGAAGTATCATTTGATACATCCCTTTTCGAAATTATTTTCGTGTGTATCAAGTACTAGTGGAACAGTATACAAATTTTCCAAAAAAAGTCATTCTGAACGATATGTGCTCATTCCAAGCGTTGTTACATACAATTCACTTGAATGATAACGCCCTGTATACTCAGATAAGTGACACTGACTGTCAAAATCGTACCCCATCACAATCATATATCATGTAAACACTTCCACGTCAAGATGACTAGCGTTTTCAACTCCGTAATTGTAAGTAGTTCCTTGGTGTTGGTAGTTCATTCGATGTTTTCGGTTCGATTTCAGGCCAAAGAATCCTTCTGTGCAGAACAAAGGAAAATTGCCGCTGCTGCTTTGGAGCAGTTGGAGAACATCAAGAATATTGCAGAAGAGCGGGACGATCTCAGAAAGAAGTTGGAAAGCTCTCAGAATGAACTGGAACAACTCAAAGTAAGAAAATATATCTATAGTATTGAATGATAGTCAGTGTGTTGTGGAGACATTTTTGTTAGTTCGAAAAAATTCAAAGATCGTAGTGGAGAACTGATATTGGCTAAGGAAGACTTACTGTATCAAATTTCAAAAGTAGGTAGTGGTAAAAAAATATTTCAAACTAGGTATCACTCGACCTTTAGTTCTAGTACTAGTATCATTAGTACCATACTATTTGTATGGCATGAGAACTCATTTTTATCTCTCTCTAGAAAAATATCGCACTGGGAAAGCCATTTGGCATAGAGGAAGACAGAACAATCCACGTTCCTTTTATAGAGGGGAGTTCAGTAGCATGCGAAGAAGAAATAGCCATCTTGGAGAAGGAAATAGGTAAATTTGTTCATGAAATACTTTTCTCAAGAAGTCAGTAGCGT
Organism: Leptinotarsa lineolata; assembly: GCA_015342045.1. Classification (NCBI taxonomy): domain Eukaryota; kingdom Metazoa; phylum Arthropoda; class Insecta; order Coleoptera; family Chrysomelidae; genus Leptinotarsa; species Leptinotarsa lineolata. Next base: position 1,774 of record WOGR01005674.1, on the reverse strand, counting down.
TTAAATTTGCACCGCTTCTTTTTCAGGCGACATGCGATCTGGCAAACTGACCCCGGACCTCGAAGCCAAGGTCATCCGCAAAGAAGTCGAAGTTCTGAAGAAATACTGCTCAAAACTGTCTGTGATACAAAAGGAAAACCATCAACTGAAAACGCAAATATCTCAATACGAAAGCAAGCTGAGCCGCCTAGGCGTCGGAGACAAGAACGAAATGGAAATAGAAGATCTCAAGAAGAAGTTGAGCACTCTAGAAGCTACAGTTCGGGAAAGAGACATCTTGAAAGTTAGATGCCGCCAGCTCGAGAAGGACTTGTACGCCTACAATGATCTTCCTGAGGATGTTGAGGTGTTCAAGCAGAGGTCGCTGCTTCTGGAAGAGGTCCTCCAGGATAGAGATCGGTTGAGTAAACGTGTCGAGCAACTTAGAGGTATTTATGCATAAGGTTGATAAGTGAACGTTATCAGTTGATATGATGATTTGAATTTCATTTCTTCTATATCTGCTTTCAGTCGACTGCCATTTAACATTTTGTGGATTTTCTGCTGAAGTTGACTCGGCAGCAGGATGTTGCATATCTTAATGAGGATTTAGAGATGATTTCGAATCGGGGTGGAAGTTATCAGATTCAATTCAATGCCACGAAAACCTAGCTATCGAACCGGATATAACAATGTCAGGATGGACAATGGGCTCATTCACCAATTTTTCTATTGCATCATTTGAAAGTTTTAGTTTCAAATAGTATATCTGCAAAAATCTGAATTTTCACTCTTTATCTTCCCCCTCAAATTAATAGTCGAATGGGGCGTTCACCGAAACAGGGCGAAGTCAAGCTTGACGTCACATCAGTCGACTCGGCGACAAGGGAATGCTGGCGGATAAGCGAAATACGTGTGCTAAATCCGTAGAAAGCAAGTTGTGTTTTGTTTACTGTAGTGTGTCAACTGCGTGAATATAAATAACGATAAAAAAGGACGTTACAAGTATTGCATCGTTTCTAAATTCAAGAATTCCTCGGTAACTGCACCGGACAAAATTTTTATTTCACTGCCAAGCAACTTAAAATCACGAAAGTTATGGCAGCGCGCTATACGGAGGGCCGACTTTATATCTGCCAAGGGGACGCATTTTTGTTGCGAATATCATTTTAATGTTATGTGTATACTGGTATTCAGCTACTGCTTTTTTCCATGCTCCTTAGTATCAAAGTTCGGGTTACACGAAGAATATTCGAAAAGTGACTTATATCTGATTGAACCGAAAGTGAAAAAAATATTTCAGTTTTGCTAGTTGACAGTTCACGAATGGGACAACCTTAATACAAAATGAGAGAATTCTAAAAAAGTTAACTTTTTGACCGACAGCTTTTTTATTTAGAGTTTCTCTTTATAACTAGACATAAACAAAGGTACGGCTATTCTACATTACAATAGGCATAGCAACAGCCAATAGTTGTTTACATCGATACTCTAGGAGAATACATGAATATTAAAATATTTAAGGTAAAACATGGTACCATATTATTCCTTACCTACCTTCCCATTTTTTAACCTTTCATTTCAGCGCTTATGTAGTCCCTACTGTTATTAAAATATTCCATCACCATGAAAATATCGACTTCAGGTAAATTACACTAGGTGTTTTCAAACCAGCAAATGAAACAAAATCCGACGATAGCAGCGATTAATAATCTCCAACTACAGGCCCGGTTGCCACCGCTACTGACCTGCCCTCTATGAAAGGAACGTGGATTGTTCTGTCTTCCTCTGTATC
>WOGR01005673.1:0-23312 GCA_015342045.1 Leptinotarsa lineolata | reverse complement strand
TAACTATTGAATGAAACGTCGCTTCATCAGAAAACACTATTTTGTTTATGAACTGCAAATCTACGTTCATTCTGTTCATCATCAATCCACAAAATTCTTGCTTTCTATCAGGATCATCTTCAGTTAACTCCTCAACTAACTGATTTTTGTGAGGGTGGTATTTTTCTTCATGCAAACCTCTCAAAATAGATGATCAACTCACATCATTGTGGGCGGCAAGTTCTCGAGTTATCTTATGCGGATTTTCCTCAATCTCTAACTTTTTTTCATCAGTAAATTGAACATTTCTACCTGGTTTTCCAATATTTTCCACATGTCCAGTTTCACGAAACTTTTTTTCAATTCTGCCAACTGTAGACTGCGACACGTGTTGAGCAAGGTAATTATTATTGAAAATTTCACAAACCTCCTTTTAAGTTCTTGTTTTATTACCACAACCAATCATAATTAAAATTTCTATTCTTTGAGTCTCGGACAAATGAGCCATAATTAAATTCAATACGCCCACAAATATTATAGTGACGTCTTTTAGTAACTTTGAATACCTAAATGACAGTAGCCTAGTAGATTTATATCAATTGTTTATTTGGCTTTTTGTCTAATATTTCAGTATCTTTCAAGATTTTTTCCAGGATTCAAGATGAGTAAGAAGCGTGTTACAGGGATGGTCTGTTCAATAGATCAGATTATTGTCAAGAAGTGAATGATGGTAGTCATTGTGAACATTTAATTCAATTGTAAGACATGATTTTCTCAGTTATAATTGCACCAAACTCGAGAAACTTCATATTGCTGAACAGAAGAGTAAAATTCCTTTCCAACAAGGTACCACATGACCCCCTTTGCTATTTAAAATTTTCGAGGGGTGCTTATAATATAATTCAGGAGGGGTGCTGGAGGGGGATAATATTTTCATACTGTGAATTAATTGTCAATTTGAGAATAAAAATAGACTTGTTTCTTTATTTTTTCACATAGTACATAATAACGCTAAAAATGAATTTATTCCATACATATGGACCGCACTGTATATTTCCTCAATGCAAATATCACATCTCTATTTCATCGCAATTCAGTTGTTCGGTTCAATATTTTTCAGGTCGACGCTTCCACTGGGACTACTTTATCTTACAAGGATATTTTGGAACAAACCTGCAACTTGGCAGAAGCCTTGCGGAGATGTGGAACTGGTCCAGATTCGATAAACGCAATCTGCAGCGAGAACAACTTGGAATATTTCATTCCAGTACTGGCTTGTTTATATTTAGGTTGCACTGTAGTTCCTATGAACCATCTCTATACGACCTATGAGTTAGAATATAGCTTGGATTTAACGAAACCAAATATTATATTCTGCTCACGAGCAGCTTTAAAAAATATTCAGAAGTGCAAAGAAAAACACCTCACAAAGTTAATAGTTATAGACAGTACTGATGCTGTTCCTGGAACAATTACTTTGAAAGAGTTCGTGGCTGAGCGTCTTAGTGGTATCTCGGTGATGCCACAAGAGTTTCGACCATTCAATTCGTCCAATCCAGCACAACATGTTGCATTCATCTTGAGTTCTTCTGGTACAACAGGCCTTCCGAAAGGAGTGATGATTACCCATGAGATGATACTAGTTAGAATTGCACAATCAAGGTACTATTTTTAGAAAGTAATCAAATAATTTCCATCCTTTCCGAATATTTAATGAATTATCTGATGTTAGAATATCATTGCAGTTCTCAGAGTCCTCTATAGTGATATATTTTAGGCACCCCCTCATGATATCAGCAACCGAAGATAAGGTGATTCTTGGCATTTTACCATTTTTTCACGTTTATGCTATGTCCATTGGGATTACTTCAATCGTCAACAGAGAAAAATTAGTCATTGTGAAAAGATTCGAACCCAATGCGTTTCTGAAGACCATTCAAGATTATAAAATAACGAGTATGTCTTTGGCACCTCCAATAATGCATTTTCTTGCAAAATCTCCTTTGTTAGATGACTATGATTTATCTTCAGTTGATGAGGTTTACTGTGGAGGTGCTCCACTAAATGCGAGCCTGGAAGAAATTTCGATAAAAAGGTAAGTATGAAAAGATTAAATGTTGTTTGGTGTTATCGAAAATAATTATCAGTTTTTCTCAAAAAAATTTTTCCCGAAACACTCATTTCAAATAGTTATATCTAATTTATCTAATAGTATCCAATAATTTTCAAAGATTGAAACTCAAAATGATTAGACAACTCTATGGTTCAACGGAGACCATAGCAGTCACCATGAGCAATCCCACAGATGTATATAGACCTACTTCTTCCGGTAAAGTGGTGCCTTATATGAAAATAAAAATAGTAGACCCAGAGTCGTTGGAAGTTTTGGGACCCAACCAATTGGGGGAGATATATGTTAAAGGATCAATTATGAAAGGCTACTACAAAAACGAACAAGCCACAAGAGACTCATTCAGTCCAGATGGATGGTTCAAAACCGGTGACTTGGGGTATTACGACGAGGATGGATATTTGTTCAATGTTGATAGGTTGAAAGAAATAATAAAGTACAAGGCACACCAGGTAGATTTGAATGTTGAATCATTGTTTCATGCTTAAGTGAAATTTCCTCCTTCATCAGGTTGCTCCAGCTGAGATTGAAGCCATATTGTGCGATCATCCTAGTGTTCTTGATGCTGGTGTTGTTGGTATTCCGGATGAAGAGGCAGGAGAACTTCCATTGGCATTTGTTGTCAAACGAAATGGGGTTGATGTTACAGAAAGAGAGCTCCAAGAATATGTGTCCCGTGAGTAATAATATAATAATCATAAGACTGGAATGATGTGAAAAATCTGGACGAGTGATTTTCATTACTGTTTTCCATCATATTGTAAACGAAATGTCAGTTCAATGAATTAACGTTCAAGAAAATATTTTATTTATTCATTTATTCAATGGTCATGAGAGATTCAAACAGACACCAGGTCTAATAGAATATCTACATCATTACAAAATTCGTATATCTTCTTAGTAGTGAATATAAATCTATTAAAAAATTCATAATTAGATAATATATAATGTGCTGATAAGTTGTCATACTCCTGACATTCGAGTAACAATTCAACTCGAGAAAATATCAATTTGATCATTTTGCCTGTTAGTGCTGTGAGCAATTCTACATAAACAAGAAATTTTGAGACGAAATAGAATATCACGTTTGTCAATTGACACATTCAGTTTGAATTCACATAGTTAAGTTTGCAAGCCACGTACATTTTGATGAATAATATTGAGAGTCATTTTGACGGTACATGTTCTTTGACGAGTTTTTATCACCACTGACTGTAGACACTACAGTCTGTACCCTACCCAATCAAAACGACAATTTTTATTTCTAGCTTCTTCGCGAATTTGTTTCAATAACATTTCGGTTTTCTGTGGCAAGTGTTCATTCACGAAGAATCTATTGGAGACACCATGTCGGCTTTGTTTGAACTTGAATTTTACTACGATTTTCTTCGGTTTATTTTCTGCTCTGGAGGGGACTCTTAAAGCAGTTTCAATGGAATCAGGATCAAGAATCTTCCAATTTTTGTAACATCAACTAAATTCTCGTTATTTTTTCTCCAAAACTTCATGGATCTTGATATTGTTAGATCTGTAATAGTATTTTAGGTTATGTATTCAATTTTTGAGTTCAAAGACTTCATTTCTTGGAGAATCCTTTTCTATTTTGAGTTTTTTGATTGTTTCCAAGTAATCGGCATGGATTTCGAACTACCTATTCCAAAAAGGTGCCTTCTCATAGTACACTATTTAGCATTGAGTCTGTATTTGACTCAGATCTCAGAAGTATTATATATGCTCTTTGGGAGTGTCGAGCAAAATATATGTGACAATCACCATTCGATGTTGATGACCTTTATCTATCGTTTTCCTCATACGAGTACTTGATCAATTCCGATTAAAGATTCTAGGTTACCGACAAACCTACTCCTTACCAGAGGTGAACTTTTTCTCGGGAGTCGCCATTCAACGCCTACTTGTAACAGGGTGATAGGGAAACTTTGATATGTGGAAGATATATGATTACTTTCGATTCAAAGCACCACTATCTCGAACTTGCATTTTCGTAATCTAATGAAAATTAAACGAGTAGTTAATGATACGCACTCATTTGAAGCCTTCAAAGCTAAAGTTTCCTCATTATATTTGGAAAAACCCACTCATTACTGTCACTGAGTGTGAAACATTTTGATGATTCTCCATTAGATGAAAATCTTCTCAAGTCACAGTTATTGAGGACAAGAAGTTGCTAACATAATTGTCGAGGGTGACTCTATGCAGTATCATACAGTTTTCCATTTATTGCAGACATTATCATATTCTTGAATTTTTGGAATATGATTATATTTTTAATCCTATAGAAGATCGTATTCAGTTTATCACTTTTTGATCAGATCATATGACAATCTCCCGATGCCAGACGCGTTTCGTCCACACATATACCACACTATTTGCTGAATAAAATATGGAAGGGTATGTGTGAAGGCACGATCCTAAGGAATGAATTGCATACACGGAATAATATGTGGGGAAAAAACGGACTCGATTCTACACAGATATTCATGGCATTCGTATAAACAAGTGCTGAGTTATGTCATCACAGCCGCCGCTATCGACAACTTCTAGAACTACGAAGTATGAGTGCCTAGCTGTCGAAGTGTCGAAAGCAGCACGGCAATACATCCTTGGGAAATGGTGTCTTTACTTCGACTGAATGTGTCGATCATCTGCACACGTCATATAAAAGCCCCCACTTCGATCTCGAAGACAGAATTTTAAGATCAAACTGAAATTTCGAGGTCAAACTCAATTTTTGAAGTCACAGTACAGAATTCCTAGACAAAACTTAATTTTCGAAGTCGCAACTCAAGGTCGCCTGACGTCATCAAAGTTACTTCAAGATCACATGCTGTTCAATGTTGCTCAACGCGAAGTCATGTGACGTACGATGATGATGTATTTCATATGATGTCACATGCATCTCAAGGCCAAGTCATAGGCGGAGAGTGAAAGAGAAGTTTTATGTTCTAGTCAGTATGGTGATAACATTGAAGTATATATGTGTAGGTACGACCCTGAAAAAAAATTGCTTATACGTAATAACCTATGAGAAGAATTGAACTCGCTCGACTTCGAGCGAGTTCAAGGCTCATGCCCCCGAATCGAGTTCATCACACACCTCGTTGTCAAAGTGTCGAAAGCAGTACTGCAATACATCTTTGCACCACTGAATTCTCGTTTTGAATGAAAAAATCACGTCTGCTCAGCGGGCAAGTGTAAAATGCCGTCCACTAGGTGAATGGTAGAATGTCTTGATTTTGAAATGACCTTCAAAGAATTATTGTATATCCTCTCATCACTGTTTCATATTGCAAGCTGAACGCTTTGATCGATTGATCTTATAACAACACAAACCCCCACCACTTCAGTCCAAAGTGAATCTATGAGGTTTTATTCAAAATCCCTCGAGATCATGTTTCAACAACAACGTCGATTGTCAAGGAAAAACTCAAATCACAAAGCCGCAACTCGAAGTCGTGTGACGTCATCAAAGTATCTTCAAGGTCACATGTAGCTCAAGGTCGCATGACGCCATTAGCGGTCATGTTGCATCATTCAAGGTCGATATGAGGAGGGCCAGTACCGGCAGTAGACAACTACTAACCCAAACAGATACAACTATCAATTAACATCCTGATCACTCTCATTAACATACATTGGTAGCTCACCATAGCATGATCCCCAGATGCACCAGCGTCTAAATGTCCAGAAAAAAAATTATAAGAGATTGAATTTGATAAAACAAATTTTACTGATCAGCAAACTTCAACCCAAGCATGATTCATCACATCCTTGACAAAAAATTTTTCAAACATGCCATCAATCTAGTATCCTATTACTTTGAACATTACTCCAACACCTACAAAACACTCTTATAAACAAGAAAATCATCGGGTAAAATGGAAAGAATACAAACAGAAAAGACCATTCACATTAATAATAACTCCTTGGGTAGATATATAAAGAACAACACGTCAAAAAGTGACAAAGATAACAAATCGGGGGTCTACAATCTAGCATGTGGATCATGTCCAAAAGTTCTTTGAAGGAGGGCTTCAAGAAATTTCATAGCGAGAATCGCTGAATATAAAATAAGATTTGAGATGAAGGAAACTATTTCCACCTATGCTTGCTATCTTTCAGAGATGGACCACGATTCCCATGGACTACAACATATCACATACAGACAATCAAGGACAAAATCAAACCTGCGATAGTCTCTAAAAATCAACAAAAGCGAATATTCGAATTTTCTTCAAAACGACCAACAAAAAGTTGTTCATCCACCATTATTAAACTTGTTCTCATAAAATATCATCAGTTTATATATTCAGATATCAACTGTTTTTCTGGATATACCGTAATATTGTATTATTTTTTTCACAAATCAATTCACTGAATTCATTTCAATGAAATAAAGAAGAAAAAATTACGACTTAGTTATCTCCTGTTCAGAAAAGAGGACATATGCCTCCTCACTGACAAGCGATTTTGGTGGAATTGGGGACACGTGTGAATCGTTATATGCGTGCCACCTGCCACTATATGAGTTTCTGCAATATGATGTGTGATGCCCGTTGTAATCAAGTTGTATAATTGCCTATATCTAATTCTTCCAAAGAAAATTCAATGGCAACATTCAATTTGCCTCTAAATCTTTCTGTTGCAGAGAATATTTTCAAACGAATTACTAAAGTACAGGGAAACTCATGGATTGATAGAGACTTTGTGCATTTTCTATTTTTCTTACACTTTGAACACGTTGGTTTTTCATCTGCAATCACAGTTTCCACTCTTGTGGAGGAATTCAACCATTGTGACAAACTCAATTGGCTAGTTCTTTGTGGTATGGGGAGAGAGAATTCCCAGAAAGGATAGAAAGTTATTTATGGGTGTCCACAATATGTGCAGTTTATTGTAAATATCTATTAACCAACTAAACTTTCCACAATCTTAGAGTCGTGCTTCCCCAAATTGCTCAGCCAGGACTCTTGGATTTTCCCGCTGTCGTCAATCTCCGTTAAGATCGGTTCAGGTTTCTCAGTAATTCTATTGAGGTCTCGGTCCTCATGTAAACTTTCTGAAAGATATCGAAGGAACTCCTGAGCGTCTTGATCGGCATAACCCATAGAGAGGGGAAAATCTTCGAATCTGACTCCTAAAGTAGACTGTGTTCTCTTCTTTATCAGATGAGTTTTCTGACCACAATTCCCTGATATTTTCTGCGGACGCTCTGATTCAAGCTACTAAAATACTACTATTGATATCTTCCTTGAATGCATCTTTTGTTGAATACTCCATTGGATTACACTGTTCATGAAACAGGTGTTGCCAATATTTTTCAACCCGATAAACCCAAGAGTTTTGGATGAAGGATGTTGTAAATTTAAATACTACATTCGTCAGTGCTGTTTTCTTCTGAGTAGTCACAGATGCGATGATTCACCCCATCATTGTATCGATGGGATACGGTATTCGAAGCTTAACTGATCGAAACTGAGTTGGATAGATATTTGGCAGACCTTCTGAGTTTAGAAGATGGTAATTCCAGAACATGTCCATATTTCTCTGTGTCCCCTGGTGGAAATTTATGGGGAATGTCACAAGAAATATAGGAGGTTTAATGAGAAATTAATCTTTTGAAATAACTGAGGTATGAATATGATTTGGAAACAGCGTGGTGAAAAAAAAATCATCCAGTAAATGTGACGATGGAGTAGTGCTGAAAACTGAAGCTGAATTATTACGCTGGACAGCAAAACTATTTTTTTTGCCGGAAAAATGATACATCTTTTTCTCCAGTTTCAGGATAAAATATAAAGTTATTTCTAACATTCCGATACTTTTGCTGTTTTGCTTTCTCACTATTTATGGCAGCAGTACCTGCATTTTTGAATCAAATAAGTGTGTCCAATGTGTCCGCATATGTAGAATCCCAATCGATAGTTTTGCTACATTTCTAGGGAACAAGAGTCATTTCATCAGGACGTTTCCCATCATCGCGGCTAGTATCAAGTGGTTCTAGGATAGAAGATATCCCGGCTGATATCAAAGCCCTGTTTATGATGTCGTTGACTTGGTGATGTCTTGAAAAACGGTCAAAACTCTTTCTGCAGCTCAAATCACGAGTAACTTCTCTATCAACTTCACTTTACAAATCTACCTGTTTTGCCAAAATTAATCATTTATCTAATTGAGTTTCAACATCAGATACCAATATTTTACCTGTTTTACAAAATTTATTAATTCATCTAATTAGTGTTGTCATTACCTATTGCTATATAAAGGACATTGTAGAATAGTTTGATATACCAGTAACTGAGGAAGCAACCGTCTAGAGAAACGCGTTTTCCATAAAATTAGTGGCGAAAATTGTTCAACTATCATCATAGATAATGAAGAAATAACTGAAAAATGTTGGTAATATCCCTTCTGGTTTCTTTTGGTTTCAAAATTGATAACTACTGACTTTCTGTCGAACTATTATTGAAGAGTAAACTCATGAACGTTTTGTATTCATTACAGAAAAAGCGTCACCACAGAAACGACTCAGAGGTGGAATCATTTTCATTTCTGATATACCCAAGAGTAGCAGTGGAAAAATATTACGAAAAGAACTGCGAAAACTAATTGGTGAACGTTAACCTTCGAAATTATGAGAAATTGAGCTGATATTATATTTGTATTCGAGAGACATCATTGGAGAGGATGGATTATTTCGCTTCGATTTATGAATATTCATGACAGAAACCAAATACACGTCTGAAATTCTGACCAATCGTTTTTTTTATATACCTTTGAAATTCTGCGTCCGTGAATAGTTATAAACCCCCATATGGAAATGAAGATTGTGGAGAATCAGCTCATCAAAGCAGTAATATATTTCAATGAAAAATATTCATTCCATCAAAAACACACCTAGCTATGATTTGAAACCATCATCAAGGGTTTGACAGTGCCTATGAAGGATTCAACTTCCTCAACGGGAAATTGAAAAGCAAGCTATAGAAAACAAGCTCCGACTGAGTAATGTTTTTCTAGATATCATTCAACTTGATTTGAAGTGAATGTAATTCACTTTGTGAAGAAAAAAAATTGTTTCAATTCAAATATTTTTTTATTGAATGTTATGCGTTTCCTGATCAGAACATTTGATTCATTTCAGAGTTGGTCATTTGAAATGAAAATTTGTATTTTAACTACATTTCTCATGCATACTTGGGATTCAATAAAATTAATTAGATCAAAGTAACGTTCGATGGAATATATTCAAAGAGATCTTGAAAAATAATTTTGGAATGAATGTTGTTTCATCACATTATATTTTCTATATTGGTGATGGAGAAATTGAATATTAGAAAGAATACATACGTCTTGAAAAGACATGTTTGGGATAATGCACGGAGTTGAAAGTATTTCATTTCTGTTTGAAGGTGAATGACAATGTTTCGTGGTGAATTTCAGCAGTTCGGACTTCCATTGTCTAAGATTTATAAAATGATTTGAAATCCCTGAAATAAACAATACAATTGAAATTGAAAAGAATAGCTAAAAATGGCAAATATATTAAGCAAAAAANGAATAAATAAAATAAAATGAATTAATATAATTAAAAGTTGAGTGATTTCAAACCACGTTACTTCACGACGTTTCGATTGTTAGTATCTACAATCGTCATCACCCGTCATCACCATAACATATACTCATGTATTTATTTATTTATTCATTTATTTATTCATCTATTTATTGATTTATCTTTTTATTTATCTATTTATTCATTCATTTATTCATTTATTTACAATATTATACTGGACAGAGCCCAATCACATCACGAATTTTTCATAAGAATATCACGCATATACACATCTTATATTTCATAATAGGTGACGAAACAAGTCTTAGAAAGTGAGATTTTATATCTGCTAACTTGCAACTAAATATATTCAGATCATCGCTAACGGAATTTGTCACTTTACGCATGGAGTGGGGAATTCTTCAGAACATTTGTGCGAGATTTTTTTATATAAAAGGTACTCAGTTGTCTAGATCAGAATCTGGGAATGCAATATTAAACTTTTCCAATAATGTTGGGAGTCAACTATTTTTTTGATAAATTTATAGGGTGATACTATAGTCACGCCTTTTTTCGAGACTGAAAAAGTTATGCTTTTGTAGTAATTCAGAGTGGTTTATGCATGTTGGTAGATAAATGCCATCAGTTTTTAGTCTCAGCAGTTTTAAAAACCGTCGTTGAATTGTTTCTATTCCATCTATATGATGTTGATAAAAGGGGCTCCACATAACTGAGGCGTAATCTAACTTTGATCTTATGAAAGCATAAATTAGAGTTTCAAGGTCGAAGTTTCTTCGAAATTACTACTGTTACGTGCAATCAATTCGGACGTACGACAGGAGGAGGTTATAACATTATCAATATGCTTATTAAATGATAGTGTCTTAGGATGTTCGTTTTCAAACTGTAGGACATGACTTTATATTCATTCGGATCAAGAGACAAGTTATTTCGGTAACACCAATCTACAACCCGTCCAAAGTTTGCTGAGAGGTTCTCACAATCACCTATGTTCTCCACAAGGCAGTACAGTTTTAGATCATCAACATCAATACCATCATAGAAGATATTGAAGAGCAGCAGTCCCAGATTTGACCCTTGTCGAACACCGGAAGGAGTACTATATTCTGCAGACTTGAAATTATTGAGCTGGACATATTGTTTTTGATCCCGTAGATAGGATTAGAAGAGTGAAATTAAGGATGGGGATAATCCAAAAGCTACTAGTTTGTTAAGTAGAATGCCATGGTCTTGCCTGACGAAAGCCTTAGAAAAATATGTATAAATAACATCAGTCTGGGGTCTGTTGTCAATAAGTTCAGCGATATATTGGGTTACAGTCAAAAGGCTGGTGACCGTTGAACGATTTTCCTTGATAATATGTTGTTTTATATTTATATTGCATCTTACATGACGACATATAATTTGCTTCAACAGAATCTCAAAAACATTTGCAACATTGCAAATAATAGAGATAGGCCGATAATTTGAAGTATCTCGTCTATCTCTTTTCTTGAAAATGGGACACTTTTGAGGATTTCCACATCCTTGGAATGTAGTCGAATTTATGCAAATATTAATTAGTATAGAGAGACTACCTGTAACCCCATATAATTCGTGTGCTTACTCCAAGAAGTTAGTTAGTTAGTTTTACTTGATTATCGGCTAAACCCCAAAACCAGTCGTAAGAATAAATGAACTTAGTGAAAATTAGATGAAACAAATGTTTTCATTCATCTTATTGAAGTGAAAACGTATACAATATTCACAAAGTATTGCTGGACCGTCTACCTCTTCAAACACAAAATGGAATTGGGTAATGAAGTTTTCACATATAGTCAGTGAAGATACTTGAAGACTGGATATAAATCGAATCATTTGAAGGAACGATTCGTTCAGGACAGTCGCAATAATTGAAAATCGATTCCTGCAGTTGTATCGCCAACAGCATATGCAGGAAATACTTCACTGTAGATTCCTGCACTGACACCTGTCGGATATAATCCAACGTCCTTCGTGGTATTAGCCAGGGGAGTAGTTTTCAGTGGGTTTTAGTTCATTAACCTACAGTGTAGGGAGTTGAGACTGGCCTGAACGAATTGTGAGGTAATGATACCTGCTATTTCTCGAAGTGCATTTGTTTTGGAGAAAACACAACCATCTCACATTCAAATGAATGTGCAAGGGGAAGAAATAAATGGCTTTCAAAATAAAAGAGAACGTCAACAAAGATACAGGAAGCAGATTAATTTTAGCTGAGGATTCCAATGTAAATTTTTTGGAAAATGAATCAATGCTATTAATTACGTTCCTCGAAGAAGAATTTCAATAGCAAATTGACAACAATCTAAGAGAACCTCTGTCATATATGGAACAACAATGAATGCAGTATTTATTAGACATCTCGATAATGTTATTTTCAATAATGTCCATAACAGTTACAATCGACCAATTGTCACAGTAATACCGCCTCATCGAATATATCTATTACCGAAGTCACTGATTGAAAGACAAGAGTTGTCATAATTTGAAATGAATTTTTTAATTTTAAATTATTTGATTGATGAAAATGAATGTTTATTGAATAAACAATCATCATTTTTTGAGAAAAAAAATCTTATAATTTATTTTTACATGATGCCATATTAGTTCCTGTCGTAATCTGTTCTTTCATGCATATTACATGTATGAAATAATTTCGATATTTCACATCTGCCAGGCGTCCCATGACGACTCACAATTTTTAATATTTTTTCATTCAATTGAAAAAAAAAATATTTTCAAAAATGAAAAAAAAATAACAAACTTCATTTATATAATAAAATAAATTCAATGCAACGATTCTAAGGTATTATATTCTCAATGCATAGGCTACGATTATATCAACTGGGATTATTGATTATTACAGTTAGCATTCAATGATTAAAAAAAATACAGAATATTTCTCAATTTCCTCTCTGGCATTTAAATATCATTTTTATTCGGAAGTATACGGTGTAGTTGTTAAGTTCCTGCAATCGGTTCCGTTTTCTGAAATTGATTATATAATTCTCTACTGTATTATAATATTCTCTTGAAGAAAACTTTACTATGATATTTGGCAAGTTATCAGGTGCAGAAGCCTATTCGGAGACTCCTTCAGGCTCTTGCTGCAAAATCGTTTGATAATGCCACCAATTCCATCACATGGACCTTTTTTACGGACAGTCGCAAAAATGCCATTCAGCAGGAATATCAAAGTCATCTTGATGATCGTGTGTATAAAAACGATAACAATTTTTTTTTGTAATCGTTCGAAAAAGTTCTTACAGAACGAAACTGCAGTAATGTTAGTGGCAAATACAAGAAGTAAAAAAAATAAAAGATAATTGTCACCTGATTCTAACGTTACTTTCATGATGTCAGTCGCTAGACGTTAACCAATTTTTAATGAGACTCCAACTCAAAAGGTTTACCACATCGATCGAATTGTTTCTATGATTCCATGATGTTTCGATGTAATTATTTCAATAATTGTATATGTATATAATCAAATTAATTAGCCCTTTGAACAAGAACAAATCAGGAGAGTGTTAATAAACTAGAGAAATTATTTTTATTCAGCAAATGTAAAGACGAAAATATTTCATTAAACACTAGATCGTACAAAAGATTCACAGGTTATGTTTCAGATCTCAGTATGAAAGAGCCATGCTTATAAATCAAAGCATACTAGCGTATAGCATCTAATAAACTGACTATAGGTAAGTATAATTATCATACCCTAATTTGCCGATCTAATTGATATATTAAAGTTTGAATCAAGTTATAACAGTCGTAGCTTGAGAGAATAAATTGAAAATGATATACCTTAAAATCGTTGAATTGCATTCATTTTATTATATACTGGTAAATAATGTTAAATAATACGCATTTATATTTCAACTGCTTTATTTACAATTCCGTATCCGAGTATACGAATCGTGGACAACATAAAAAGTATTCTTAGAAATGTGGATGAATGAAATAATCCAGGGGCATATCTAGTACTTACATTACAGATAGAGTTTATGAAATTGAAATCATTTTTGGAAATTAGACATTTTTTTCAGTTGAACAAAAAAATTAGAGAGAAAAATCGGCTTACCCTGGAAATAGCGGGAATGATTGGAAAATTAATTGAAGGTTTTTTGGAGAAAAAATATAGAAAATAAGAAATGGCAAATATTGATGAAATAAGGATTTTGTTGAAAAAAATGTGATGCTTTCTAAGAGTTGATAGTGTTGAAAAAAATTTCGATTATTTTCACGAAAAATTCATATAATGAGAACGAAAATATAAAAAAGGTACCAAAAGATTAATTTCTCAAAAAGTTACGACTATTTAAAAAAAAGCATTTTTTTTGGATAAATTCATATTTTGGACGAAAAAAAAGTAAAGTAGCATTTCCTGATATTTTGAATTTTGTTCCTTAGTAAATCTTCCACTACTTGTCAGTTGAAATGAAATGGTTGACATATTTTAATGGATGTTTTACACTGTATACAGTTAGTGGATGATGAAGGTCCAAGCATTGTTTTCTGTGGAAATCCGTTAGTAACAGTTTTTGGAGAAGTCATTGGATAAATTAATTGCAAATTTTCGTATGTAATATCTGACATATGAAAAATGAATGATTCGAAGAACTGATATCAAGTCACTTATAATCGAGCATGCTTCTCAATTCTGAACAGGAAACTTCAATTTGCCTTCAAGAATATTTTTCAACAACTGAAACGAATGTCTTTTTTCCAACGTTTTATAGACGGCCTCTAAAAAGACAATAGAGTGATCGATAAGCGACTTCCCCAGAAATTGCGTGTGCGTGGAAACAATGAAAAATTCATTATTGAAAAATTTCAGTGTTTCCAGATTGCGTGTCGGAAACACTAGGCTGCTTCATGATACGGTCTTTAATTTGATCATGTTTTTTTCTGCGACTGTCACGGTTTGGTATGGGTACAAAACAAATGATGACGATAATGATTAAATCGATTTCACTTTTTTTGTATATTTCCAGAAGGCCAATATACCATATAAATTCATCAATGCGACGTTTCATTCAATGGACTCTGTCATCAACTTTTACTTCCTTTGTTCGATACGTAAATCTAATATTCATCAACTTTACTAGTCACTATCTATGTAGTACCTCGAATATATTTCTTGATGTTTCTCTTCAAAAAAGAATTATAAGCTTCAGGTCATACTAAAATACATGCATTATCTCTTGGAAATATGCAAAAAGATATGAATTCAAATGCATTTCTTCTTCAATTTTTCATTGACGGATACGAATGTTGTTTAAAAGACCCACTGGCATCGAATAATGCTGGTTTGAGAATCAATCCTGGTGGTACACTAGCATAGGTTTCAAAGATGAAGGCTGTTTATCCCAAATGACACTCATATAGTTTTTGAAAGATCCTTCGGAAGTTGTTGTGGAACCGAAAAAGCTCAATAAGACCACCGGAAATCAATGAAGAAATAGAATGAGAATCGATAGTTCATTCCCAACGATTCATTTGTGAATGTCATCTACGAGGTCCAACAGCATGATAATGAACATGTGACTTGCTCTTGAGCCTAATTGGGACACTGGCAATATTATATTTTCATCCAGAAACTCATGAGGATCTGTTGATTTTATTGATTCTTCAAGGATTTCAGATGCAGCATATAGAGGGCTAAAAGGATGGAGATAGTTAAACTGTTGAGAATCACTAACTTCATGTAGATGAATGACATTTGAGCATTTCCATATTGTATGGAATTCGCTGTGATCTAAAAGTGAAATAAAAGAACATACTTATGGTGTTTTTATCAGTACAAACAGTGTTTGATTTCACTTCACGTGGTAGTGTACTTGTTCTGCTGGAATGTTTATCTGAAATGAAAGTCATTTTTGGTGACTACGTTCATAGAAAAATGAAAGAAATTCATCATCTACTATACCACTATAAGAGCTAATGTGACAAAAATATCCATTGATTTGATTTGAATGATCAGAAACATTTTCCTTGGATTTTCAATTCGATATCGGAAAGTTTTTGCAACTATTTCTCTGTTATTGAGTTCCAAAATTCTGAAAACGTTCATTTTCTGAAGACTTTTTATGGTTAGTAAAAATTCTCAACTGCTTGTAATAGTCCTAATAAAGGGTTCTAGTCTAATCAACAAGTTCAAAAACATGGAAAATAAAGACAAAGGTCCTAAAAATATGAACGATAGCTCATTCGATTCGGAATCACCTCTAGAAAAATATTTTTGAAGGATTTTGGTGCAGGTAAAAAATTGCAATTGTTATTAACAAACTGAGGTTCAGAAAAAATGGTATTCAGTTTTTCGTTAATAACTCAAAAATTATTAATATTTGAGCAATTTTGAAAAAAGCTCATCAAAGAGGAGGATAAAAAGTCCCGACTTCCGAAACTCTATCTCCATTATTTATAATTTCAATATGACGTTGAAAATAGGGTTCCGCGCGGCTGTTACGGCATGAGCGCGCTGCCGATGAAGAGAGTTTATCAAAAAAAATTTTTATAACATAAAATGTCATTTTGAAAATTTGAAAAAATTCCAGTATCTTCTTAATACTTGAATGAATCGTGAATCGAGTCCAGTAGGAAAAAAAGTTTTATCGCCATTTCTCAAAAAGTTATTCAATTGTTAGCTAAAAAATTTTTTCCCAATCTCCGTTGGCATAAATAATGGGATAAAAGGTATAAATAATTAGCCTATTAATTTTAAATTCCGTGGAGCCCTTTTGATATACTCCAATCGATCCTGCGATAAAAGTTCATAAAAATTCATAAATTTTTCAACTTCGATTTTTTATAACTATTGCAAAATGAAATATCTGAAAATTGTTGATAGAAATTTGTTTTAATCAATATTCAGCTATGTCTGTTTTCACATTAAACAATGGCAGTTATCAACATAGGATATGAATTTTTCACGTAATTTGTTTATTAAATTGTTTTGAAGAGATAGAGAAATTCAATATTTTTGAAAAATTTATTTTTGCCTTTTTGTTGTCTATAGATAATTATGAATAATTTATTATTCAATTGTTTATTCATTTAACAATTGGTTATAAACAAATATTGACCGACTTTTTTTTTATGAAGTAGAAAAAAATATATAAAAACAGCTATATATAAAAAAAGTTTCATGAAAAATTAGCATATCGTATGATATTAGAAAGTATTATAATGAATAAATTATCTGAAACCATTGACCATTTTTCTCGGTTATGATATGTGGATATCGAAAATATCTAGAATCAATGGATCAAATATATTTTGATGAAAATAAATTACAAACGAGAGGCATGCGTGTAAGTTCAACTGCGAAAGATTTTCTAAATTATACCGATGTTGATCACACCCAAATGATTATCTGAATCTAACTGACTATACGTTTGTTATTTCAACAAAAAGCAGAAATTATTTTCAAATGCTCATTGTGATAGTACTGGTTGCAGAAATAATGTGCTTTTGGACGATAGTCGAAGGTGAAGCAATTTTCAGAGTTGATGCTATGAAATTTTCACGAAAATATGCCTTTGCTTACATAGTTCTCCTCACAAAGTGCAATCAATTCTGGTATTTCCAATTATTGAAGAGAAGTGAGGTGTGTACAGTTGTGAAGTAAGTGAGTTTGGTTTATATAACCTGCCATCACAAAGAGCTTAAAATATTCAGTTATTAGGAACTGAATGAACTTTCGAGAATTTCTCAAAGTGAAATGAATCCATTTTCTCGGTATTTTAAAATTCCTCACTTCTAATATCTGTATTATAAAAAGTCAGATGATTGATATTCATACAAATATTTTGGCATTTCATATAGATTATTTTTGTCGAAAAAATCGTTACAAACGCACGTATTCTACGTATGATTTTCCATTTCTGTGCTTTTCTCAACACACTAGTTCATCACCGAATGATACTTTCAAATTCATCATTCATTATGGTGTAACAAAGTCAGTAGAGAACGGTGTGGGTTCTTTGGACAACTTTTCTAGTTTCTGATTCTTAATGTAGCAAGCAAGTGAAAATTTAAAAACTAATTCTTTGGATGGTTGGGCGCCAGCATTTTTCATTTTATTGATGGAAAAAAAATACAAAATATCACTGTCAAAATACAAAAGAGAACTTCCTTCAGCGATCAGGTCAGCATGAATACCATAAATTTATAACAATGTACACATATATTTACAAAAAAAAATACGAGGATTGGGGCTGTTAGTGTTCACCTGTTATTCCTTCGTATCTGCTACGATAGATGAAGTTGTCAGAGATTGTTGTTCCCAAGTTGATTTGAGACGATCCTTGAGAAGGACGGTTGCTCATATTATGACAAACACGATTTTTGAAATAGAAATAAGTGTTTTGCACTTCACTGAATATTAATGATTATCAAAAGGTTCTTACAGGAGATGATTTCACAAAAGTGTTCACTCAAGACACACAGAATGAGATATATAAATATTATTCTCAACTATACCAAAAATCTCATACAAAAAGAAAATCAAACCTCAAAATCACCACTGATTATGTTTTTTTGCGAAAATAAATAATATTATACAAAAAAATGACCACTAGATATCCACTTAAATCAGTAAAAGTGATTATGACCATAACCCAGCTAATGTGTGTAAACAACCCACAAAGAGAAAGGATAAGGAAAAATTGGTTATAACTCCATTAAATCAGTTCAACAGCTGTCAAACAAATTTCTTGAACAGCGTGTTTGCTCAACCTAGAGATAGGCTCATTCCTTGAATCCGAATTCGGCGGCACAGTGGAGGCTCCCGAACGATGATGCAAGATATTTGGATTATGACCTGATTTTTTCCATGAATCGACGTACACATTTTTTTGTGGAGAAAACCTGAGGACGGTAATCTTCGCATCCAATTAAACCCCAATTTATCAACGAATTAAATATTGATCGCTTTGACCTTAATTCACAGTGATTACAGTGAAAATTATAGATTTAGGAGAATCACCGCGATAACTTCCAGAATAAAGAAAAAACTTCAAGGTATTGAACTCTTCCACTTTCTAACGTCAACCAGAGAGTGCTGTCTATATTTTCGATCCCCCTTTTTCAAAATCTTCCTTCTTTTATTCTATCTCCACGTTACTTTTGAACCCAAGATGGCATATGCTAGGAGAAACAACTGCGAATACCGGTTACACGGAATTCATGAATTAGCTTTGAAAAACGCTTCATAGATGTCTCATTTCATATCATATATAGAATGTAACGAATATATCGTTACAATGGAGAGCTGATATCCAAAAATCAATGGAACAGTATATAGATAAAAGGAATATTCCAATGTTCAAGACGTTTCATCAATTATTGATGTTTTTCTAAGGTTTTCCTGACGTTCAAATCATTATCAACCAAAGATGTCACGCACTCAATAGCCCATCCAAATATAAGCACTATAACGTACATTGATGATTTTTCATCAAATTCAACTTAGACATTGTGAATGAAAAATTAATTATAATGAATAGGTTCTGTATGTATACTGTAGGTGATATAATAATGATTCAATGATCGTTTTTATTTTTGTTAATATACCAATAATACATCTGTTTGAAATCTGTTTTTCCATTAACCAGCTGTCATACCCCTGTGAACGATAACTCTCAAAAGTCGAAACTTGAGCGACCGACGGATGAACGAGATCTTGTCTTTCAACGTGTGATTTTTAAAACACGAGTTGGCCGATAAGAAGTGAAAATCAATCGTACGACCTTTTGACTCGAAATACCGGTTAACACAATGGTCGATTGAGTGGGTGGACAACCCACCTACGTCAACCCACCAGGCTACTGTCCTACCAGGCTACCGTCCTATACATAAATGTATATTTTTGTTTATACATCAAGGTAAAATACGAATCAATTTCAAAAGATACTCAAAATATGCCCAGCAAGAGTCCTTACTTTTGAATACTTCTGGTAGTTTGATCGTATGAGTCGACTTGAAATTAACGGAAACAAAGGACTGAATTGAATAAAAGAAACGCTCATTGTTTCCTTTCTATGTTTTTATTCCTGGAATTGAGTCCACGATGAGCAATACAAAATACTACAGACAACGATTCCCATAACTTTTCCTTTTCAAGACAAGACGTAATATACATTAGCATTCCCAAAGATGCAATCAGAGGCAGTCTAGTGAAGCCCTTATATTTGGGTCACATAAATTTCCAGAAAAGCCAGGGATTGTGAAATCACTAAAACACGGGCAGTTGGCTTGAATATATAAAACTTTCCCTTTTGGTTGCAGATATCGAAATTTAGACCCGCTGTTTATATAGTATGAATCAGCTTTGAGTTAACTGGCTTATAGAGAAATGAAGATGACAGGGAACATATGGCGAAATGACAATCAATTTGGATGATGCAAGTATATAACATGTTACTTTCAGATATAAACTGGAAAAAATCATTGGAAACAACTAATTTTACACAAGCATTGGATTTCCTGGAAAAAAATGAAACAACAACTTTCATTTAATCTGTGTAATTGAAGACTTGTTTATTCTGTGGACATTCATGATCACTTCAATGAAATGAATGAAAACAATTTCGTTCAATTTCCACTACTTATTATATTCTGAAGACCAGTTTCGGGTTTCACCCCATTATCAAGTATAAACTAACATTGGAAATGTGAAAACGGAGTTATATAATGAGTATTTCGGTGAACTGGAAAACAAGGCTGATAACTATAAAATTCATCACTGACGTTTATAGAAATGACCGGGGTTGTCAAACTCATGAATTCAATAGTGGAGACCTACATAAATTGAGTTGCTCCTTCAGGGGTATCAATTTCGGGTTTTTGGTTGATTTATTAATTTCCATGGCTTCCAACAAATTCATTTTTCTCCCTATATTACATGTATGTAGGATTTTGATATTATCTTCTCTTAAATTGTGTTTTGATTTTTGGAAATGTTCATACATTGTAGATTTTTTGTTCAGACATGTTCACGAAGCCTTGCGTCGAAATTTCTACCAGTTTCGCCTGTATATACTGCAAAGCAACTGAAAACGTCTGTTTTGATAAAAAATCCACAATGTAATGAAGGAAAAAAAATGAATTTGTACGAAACCATGGAAATTGATAAATCAATCAAAAACCCGAAATAGATACCCTAAACGAGCAACTCGATTTATGTAGGCTAGGTTAGGTTAGGTCAGAAGTGAGTGGGTCTATTTGACCCTCCACCGCAACCCTTAAGGGTTTATTGTGGCTCCATGTAGGTGCCCACTCTTGAATTCATAAGTTTGACAACCCCGAGATTTCTAAAATATCCAGTGTTGAAATTTATAGTTGGCACTCTTGTTCATTTAACTACATCATTTTCTAGTTCACCTACAAACTTCTTATAAAACTCCATTTTCAGATTTCTAATGTTAGTTTATACTTGATAATGTGGTGAAACCCGAAAACGGTCCTAAAAATAAAATAACTAGTGAAAATTAGACAGATGTGTATACATCCATTTCATTAAAGTACTTTCATATGAATATAACCGACTCATTAGTTAAGATTTTCTATTTTCCCATACTGGCCCTTTTGATCCTGGGAACTACAATATACAGTGTGTAAAAGCCAAATAGAATAAATTCATTATTTCAGTTACTGTACATATTTGAGAAAAATTTCGAAACACGTCAAATTTGAATTATAATTTGACATATTCCAACGGAAAAATGCTAACCCCACCTCTAATCCCCGTCGAATGACAGGAACAACCCCCAATTTTTTGAATAAGAAGTATAGGCTTATGATATATCGTTTGAAAGGTCTCTTCATTCTCTTTTCAAAAGTGTTAATACTTTCAAGTTCATTGTAACAATTAGATAAAATAAATTGAAATCATATGGTTACCGAAATTCGATAAAATACATTCAAAACTTATTGGAATATACTCAAAACTAATTTAATGTTGAGGTATCGATAAAAGATTATTGAAATTGCATAAAATAACAGTTTTACAAATGATTGGTTCAGGAGATAAAACCCGAACACAACAGGAAGTAGCTCGCCTATTTCATGAGATATTTCCTAATTTACCGCCCATATCTCAACCAGTTCCGCGAGTTTGGTCATGTGGGGCAGATACAAAAAAACAACTGCTAATGCAACTTGAGGGCAACTTGAATGGCAATAAATATTTTTGGCACTACTTCGGAATGATGTTCTCCAAGTTGAGCAAATTTATATCCTGATCCAGGAGACCTTCAATTTCCAGTGAATACGAAATGGTTTCATCAGGATGGCGCACGACCACATCACCAAGGTAATATCCGGCAATACCTCGATACATTTCCCAATCGGTGAACAGGGAGGCGAGGATCGATTGAATGGCCAGCGCGATCACCTGATCATTCATCATTAGATATCTTTCTATGGGGATATGGGAAGAGCAATGTGTACAAAACCAAACCTTCAGATTTGAATGACTCGAAACAACGAAAAACGCTTGCGATTAGGTCAGTCACGCCTGAAACGTTAGACAATGTTAGACAGTTTTATTTGAGATTAGGATATTGCCAAGACGTTCGTGGTAAACACTTCGAGCATCTACTCAGTTAACATCCATAGTTCTTTTTAGTATTTGACATTTCATTACGTTTTGCATTACATTTTAGTTTTTGAGTGTATTTTATAGAATTTCGGTAAACACAATCCTATATTTCTACGTTGAAGAATGTCAAATTATAATTCAAATTTGACGTGTTTCGAGATTTTTTTTTAAATATGTACATTAAACGAAATTATGAATTTACTGCATTTGGCTCTCACACACTGTATATCACTGAAATAATTCCTACTATTTATTTGGTGATTGATGATTCTAACTATTCTAGAAACTAACTCATTGATCCGGACTTGTAATGAAAAATAATTGGTTCCACGTACTAAACCTCAATCAATATACTACTAATCACTGATTCCATTATTATAAAATAATGTCAATGAAGAGGAATTTAAAATTATCATTTATTGTTTTGAGTTCTTCAAAAAGTATATTGAGTTTTGAACCTTTCTGTTCCGTACGTTATACGTTGTGGGTATGATTGAATCTATATCCCGCATCTAAGAACAGATTTGCAGTAGTTGTAATGATTCCATTCAAAATACTATTTTTATGGTATTTTATTCTTCCGGAGATAATTCTCCTCGTTTGACTAATATAAAGTCAGAACCATAAGTCAACAGATTCTATCCGTAACTGAAGTTTCATCTGCATTATTTTCAATCATAATTTGCTGTTTCGATGGAATAAACTTCTGTTTAATTTTTTTGAAAAGTTGTTCACATTATGTTACATTTATCACCAGTGGATATTCGCCTTCATAATGTCTTTCAGATTCCTGAAATCATAAAATGCTATGCTGTATTTCCAGGATGTATATGAAAACAATCAGTTCATAGCGATCAAAATGCCAAACGCATTTTTACCGCAGAGCCAGAGTAAAAAACTTTTGTGACATCAATTCCAACATTAATCACAACGGAAAGCCGCGAAATCAATAAATCAACCCGAAAATAAAATGGCTCGTTAGT
>WOGR01005672.1:0-13626 GCA_015342045.1 Leptinotarsa lineolata | reverse complement strand
TCACGATATACTACTGGAAGAGCTGTATAAGCTTGAAATCAAAGGCTGTCCTCTAGATTAGATAAAATCATTCATACTCAAAAGTACACAATATGTAGCAATCAACAATCATTTCTCACAGCAAAGTGAAACCGATATTGGTGTCCCTCAGGGGTCCATATTGGGGCCAATTCTGTTCCTG
Source organism: Leptinotarsa lineolata (assembly GCA_015342045.1). Taxonomy (NCBI): domain Eukaryota; kingdom Metazoa; phylum Arthropoda; class Insecta; order Coleoptera; family Chrysomelidae; genus Leptinotarsa; species Leptinotarsa lineolata. Next base: position 13,445 of record WOGR01005672.1, on the reverse strand, counting down.
TTCTATATTATCGATTTGGATGAACTTTCTGTACCTGCATCCTCTACAATGTACGCTGATGATACGTCGTCAATCATATCTGAAAAAATGGACTCTACCTTGCGTGATGAATGCAAAGAGGTGTTGACTTCTTTGAATGAATGATTTTCAGCAAATTATTGGTTCTTAAATACTTCGATAACGCAAGCACTGAGGTTTTATCATATCTAAAAAGAATGTAATGAATTGTCATTTCAATCAAACGAATCGGGTCCATCGATCTCAACTAGTTCGGATCAAACAACTTCCTTAGGATTACAAATAGAAAAAAATCTCAATTGGAAGGCTTACTCTCAATACCTAATCTCAAAGTTGAATTCGATTGCCTTCCAATTCAGAAATATGAGGCATGTACTCAATATTGATCAATTGATACAGCTCTACTTTGGACAAGTTGAGAGTAGGCTACGATACGGTGTGATATTTTGGGTTTTATCTACCCTAGCAAAAGATATCTTCGTGGCACAAAAACGAATTTTACGATCAATGACGAGGTTTACAAAGATTAATTCATGCAAAGATATATTCAAGGAACTGAAAATATTAACGTTATCATGTCTAGTCATTTCAGAGTTGAGTATACTAGTATTCGAGAATAATGATGAAATATATGTGAGGAACAAACAAAATCATAGTTTCAATACAAGACAAAAGAATGATTTTTCAATTCCATTTGGAAAATTCAAAATAACTCACCTATCTCCCAGTCATATGTCTCCTAGAATATACAATACTCTTCCTTCAAATATGAAAAACTACTTGACCAAACAATCATTCGAACATAATTTGAAATCCTTTTTGACAGAACAGTGTTTTTATAAACTGGATGAATATTTATCGTGACAATTTTTGCTGAAATAATTTTTTATTTTTAGTATTATTATTGTATTTCAAATGTAAGCAACTGACTTTTTCCATATGTTTTGTAACTGTCTTGAGGAAATAAATGATTATTATTATTATTATCATATTATTATATTTTATAAAGTTAGTGAAACCCCAAGCCAAGATTTTTTCCGGATATTCATTAAGACATATACCTTCATGTAACTGAAACTGTTCATTGACAGTTGATGTGCGGATATCATAAAGAATAAAGACAAGTTTGTTATCGTCAGCAGAACAACATATTATATTCTTGTCATTTTTGTTATATAACAAAAAAGGGTAAAACACACCAAAGTTGACGGGTAAGGTATTCGAGAGAGAACCATCAATAGCTCCACCAGGAACAAATCTTCAAGATAAGTGACAGGAGTTGAACAAAATCGAAGCCAAAAGCCACAACATGCAAGTTCCATCAGTAAGTCTTGTTTGATAGTCCCTGAATAAATGAAATTTAGCCGCCTCAAAAACACATAACAAGTAGCCAGATAAAAAAGTCATCGCATCTTTAATTACTCTCGATAAAGCAATTTATAAAAAAACAAATGAGTTGAAATAACTAACATTTTCATCCCGATTGCTGAATAGACATAACATAAATATTTTGTTTGGCAATATTTACTCTGAAAACCTTGTTTTAGTTACCAAACCAATGTTTATTAATATTTAAGTTTCTGTTTAGTAGCAGCGCCTCTGTCGTGTTTGTAACTGAATGAGCCAGCATAGTTTCCAGACAGAGATTGATTGTAATATTTGCAAAATAAATATTCTGAATATTGTTCATTACGTATTTGAAAGTGGAAAATTTTTAGAATCCAGGACTCCTGAAATACTGAACGAGAGAATCGAGCCAAAAGAGAACTACGATTTTTGTGGTCATTAGACAGGTGTGTCTGGGTGGGTTATGTTAATAACTGTCCAAGCTATGTCATGGCTATTTGCAGTCCAGTCATAAAGATAGTATCAACTTCAACTAGAACATTTCTCACGAGAAAAATATTTCGCGTTCCATCATACTCCACTCCAAATCGGGATTGGAATTCTAAAGACAAACCGCAATTTTCGATTGTATGAAACTATTGAACTAATTTACAGCAACTGCAACTAATGTAGTTTTAAATAAATTCACCAACAACGATCTAAATCAAATTGTTAACTTCCACCGATTTTGATGAAAAACGAAAATATTTCTTTGAAAATCTCAAAATTATACTTTGACATGTCATTATAGGGTTAGTTGGGGTAATGGTAAACGATTTCTACGAATTATAATAAAAAGTATGTTAAAATCTGAAGTTGAATATTTAACACTTAATATTTTTGGTGGAGTCATTCTTGAGAGTTGTGATTATGTACTTGGAATAGAAGGCATAAGGTTAGAGAATAAATCGAAATATTAGATGATTACAATTGATCAAGAAAAAGAACAATTATTGAAAATTTTGGAACAATCGTAAATATCGTGTTTGTGTTGATATCAGTCCTGTGAAACTTCATAGGGGGTATTTGTGAACAGAACAAAATCGTTGAGATTTCGTTCTTCAACTGATGATATTTCGGGTAATGTTTATAAGTAGCCCAAGGATATTGAAATAAAATAATATTTTATTTCAATATCCTATTCAATATTCAATAAATTCATCTCCTTCTACGTATTCATAGTAGGAGATGAATTTATTCTTCTCGTAAAAATACAAAGGTTTAAATAGGCAATTTTATCAATATTTTTCGAAAACGTTCACTATTACAGAAAATGAGTAAATCTTTTTACGTCCCACAAATTTTGTACTGGGTGTAGAAAGAATAGCAACCACCTCATAGACTGTAATGTGAGATATGTTCATCTCGTTGATGTAGAAGTCAGAACAGGTTTTGTCGAATGAATTGAGCCCTACAATAACAATTTCACCGTCAACCTCATCTTTTTTTTTGAACTAGGCAAACATATCAATAGATCTCTTGCCTATCCCAGTAAATTTGGCTAGAATAAAAGTATCTTTCTGTTCAATTCACCTCTCCATAAACCACAGATTCCAATTCTTTTGAGGATTTTTCATTAATCAACGTGATCAGTGGTGAATCTTCGCCGTCCTTCTCATATTCTTCTAATAAATGTATCTTTTTCTCACGTTCATTATCATATGGTGGAAATTTCATGGTTTTTCCCCTTATTTTTGGTTCCTTTGCCCTGTTTTATTTTTTTGAGACTGCTTGGCGACATTTCCTTTATCCTTCTTCTTTTCCACAGCTTCAAGTTTTCTCAAGACTTCAGATATTGTTGAGACTTCTCCGTAAATGAACTGCCTCAAACGTGGAAAGACTTTTCTTGAAGGGACACTTGTAGCAACATCTAATGCAGTAGAATTATTACAAGCTTCCTGTAGCTTTTGGGGCGATTCGGAGAATGGTGTTGGGGCTATTGAGACACAACTTGTGAATTTGGAGTGATCGCCGGTGGGGTCTTATTTGGGTATGGTCCATGAATAGAACCATTCTGTTCCATAACAGACGTTCTCAGAGTAGGTTCACAATTTTTTGTTGTTTACTTAGCCTACTCGATGATTTGCCCATTTCAGACTCGCCATGGGCTACTGATATTTTATCTGATTTGATTTTCACGGGGCCAAAAACACTCTTGTCCAAAGACTGTATCCTATCAGTCAAGTGACTGGTAAATCGAAAGAGTGCTATATTGTTTTGAATAGCAGCATTCACAATGCGAACACTTACATGACTACTGTGGCCGTCGAACACTAGAATAGCTGCTTGATTAGTCTGGTTATGCCTGAGTCTGCGAGCTCTCAACTCATGAATAAACGATGTCACAAACCAGTGTCACAAACCGTTTTTCGATGATCCGTACAACGTTCCTGAAAATGCCTTTTCGGGTGTCCAACGTGCCTGGACTACCCCTCCTTTGAACACAATAAATGGAGGGAGATAAGAACCGTCTGCAGCAATACAGGCCAATACTGTTGTCGACTCTCTTCCTGAGCCCTCCGAAACTCGACTCAGATATTTTCCTTTCTCACCAATCGCTTTTACTCAGGAGGGATCACAACTGAATCCAGACTCGTCAGCATTAAAAACAAAGTACTATTTATTTGGATGGTCGACTGATGTTTCACTCATTACATCATTAACCTTTTGGTAAAAGTCGTAGACCACGAACGGATCTGTGGCGTCTTTTCAAATCTTTTGTAGATGCTTCTCGAATGAAAATCTGGATGTCTTTTCATAAATTGCAAATGCCAATCGTGTGAAGGAAAGTTCTTTTCAAAAGAAGTTTTCAAATCCATCAATGTAACATATTCGCTAACCAAACTACACAACTCCTTCTCGTCAGCAAGCCATCCCATTCTAGCACGTGCAATAAGACAATTCGTTAAAGTGTTTTCTACATCTGTAAGTAACGCAGTCCGGCGCCCTGCTTTCAAAACAGCAAGGGGATTTTTTCTACCTCTAAATCTATGGTAAATGACGGCAATTGTGGGCCTGCTGTGACTGCCTGAACGTTTTACTTTTGGTCTGCACATCATTCACAGCATTAACAAGATCTGCATTAGGATATCTTTGATTTTTTTTGTTTTCGTTGGTAGTGTGTTCACAATTTCCCCAAAAATCCGTTTACCATTACCCCAACTTTTATTTAAGTGGAGTAATTGTTAACACACGTGAACTGATCAATCCGTGAAATATAACCTCGAAATATGCCAACGAACCATTAGTTCAATTATAATCAAAACCAAAACATATATGACATAGCTTATCTTGACTAATTTCAACTTTTTTTGTGAAACAATGCGATCAGTTCGAAACTGCTCGACAACTTTTCATACAGCAAGAACGGAAATAATTTTTTTCAGCTTTGCGGATGAAGGTTGCAGAATCCCTGTCGTCGCTCGGGAACATTTGTAGGCGCCAAATTTGAATGATATTAAACGTGTTTGCCCCTGTTCACTTTTACCCCAACTAACCTATAAAATCTTTCAAATGACCGCCACGGCTTCTCTGAGTGGAGCGTATCCGAAACGTCCAATTTCCTATGACAGTGGCGCATAAATGAGGCTAAATTTGACCGATTACATGGGTTATGTTGGCTTTGAGTACAACTGTGGTTTGTGGCTAATTCGCATACGCCTGCGACTTAAGAAAACCCCCTAAGAGAAAGTCTAATGGGGTCCAATCGCATGATCTCGATGACTAGTTTACATCACCTCCACGGGAGATGACTATGCCCTCAAAACGCTTGTGCAGAATATCGAATGTGGCATGAAATGTGTGACACGTAGCGCCTTCCTGTTGAAACCACATGTCGTTAGTGTCCGAATTATCCAATTCATTCCTAAAAAAGTTGGTAATCACCGATCTACAGTGCTCTCCGTTGACAGTGATGGCCTGGCCAACGTCGTTCTCGAAGAAATATGGACCGATGACGCCGCCAGCCCAAAATGCACACCAAACAGTGACTTTTTCAGTATGCATTGGACGCTCTTGGCTCTCACGTGGAATGGTATTATCCCAACAATTTTGTTTGTCACGTACCCATTCATCCAGAAATGGGCCTCATCGCTGAAAATGATCTTTCGATGAGAAATAGGTTCAGTTGCCAACTGCTCCAGAGCCCATTCAGCGAACCCAAATCGTTGTTTATGGTCGTTTACCTTCAGTTTCTGGTACAGTTGAATTTTGTACGGGTACAGGCCCAAGTCTCGGCGAAAAATTTCGCTAAGTTGAGGTCTGCGAAAGGCCGAGTTCTTGTGCACACTCTCACAGACAGCGGCGATGTTTTGGGCAGATGTTGCGTTTCGTCAACGTACGGTTGTTGATCGATCGTTTACTGAACCAGTGGACTCAAAATCCACAAAATTGCGAATAGTTCTCTCGGTAGGACGATTGTGGCGACCGTAAAATGGGCGAAGCGCTCAGTACGTTGTCCAAACAGAACACCCATTATGATAAAACAATTTTATCATTTGTACGTGTTGTTGAATAATATATCCATTCACGGTGATTTGGCAGAACAGATTGAATAAATGGCAACTAATTTGACAGATATGGTTTCAACAAGATGGCCGTTATCAATTATCAAAGTTCGAAAGTCCCTGTTATTTGTGAAAATGCTGTCTATAAAATATCTATCACATAAATAAATATTGAACGAATATCATTTTTCAAGAAGGCAATAAGAGTTTTCAATGGATCTTTCTGGGAATTCTCACCACCGAAAATCTGATAAAAATAAAAATTATAATAGAGAAATGTATATAGGTTATTGAGTAAATTCAAAATTTTTCCATCAGTTACTTGTATTTCATAATTATGCCTATCAGAAAATGCTAAGAATTGTACTAATACCTATCTTCTTTGATTCGATTTATTTCAAAACTTTCTCGACAATTATTATTTTTTTCAGGTAATAGAAGAAGAACATTCCTAGAAAGACTTATGGTAAAACTATTAATGAAATATTTTTACTTTTTATTTTTATTTGATAATGGGAAATTATAAATACACCTTGGCTTGTTTCATAAGAAATATTGATCTTCTCAAATAAGAAACACTCAACACACACACACACTACATGAAAGTTAAAACAGATTAATTACCACTGTTCTAACTGTTTTCCCTCGTCGAATGAAATATTACGTGTATCAATATTAGTGAAGTCACCACATTTTCCATATGAATCAACATCAGATTTATGAACATAAATAGTCGAAACTTTGTAGTAATGATAGCTACAAAGTTATACGTCTTCAATGTCGAGTGTGCCTACACTAGAAACAAACATTAATCTTGCTGTCGTTAATCGGTTGTTTTACAGAGCTAATACATTACCTAACCCTCCTAAGGACCAATGGGTCTCCCACGTTCGTAATTACATACGTCAACAAGTTTTTTCTCAGTTGAAATGTGGACGAATGGGAGATAAGAAGTGGTAAGCATTTATCACTCAAGAAATTGAGCGGTTTCCAAAATTTTGTTGCGAATGCAAGAATGGCTTTGAACTTCATATGTAACGAACAGTATACATTGTGCCTACTTCCAGCAACAGAAATGCGATTGAATAGAATTAATTCTATTTCTATTCATAATGTATCGTTTGATGTTTTTAATTCTACATTTATTTCCATCCAAGTCAAACTCTTTTGAACTTATCAAATCTTTATTTTATATTTTTAAGACTTTTCGGGGACGAATATAAAATTTTATTTCCAGAAAAAAAAGAACAAAAAAAACATTTCTGTGATGCAGCAAGAAAATATCGATATATGTTAAAAATTTTTGGGTGGTGGTAGACGCATCTACGGAAATATCTAAATGTTGCAAGCAAACACAATGTATTAGCTATACACAATGGTTGTTGAATCCATAGATAACATATGCATCATTTATTGGACAAAATGGATATGTGGAGCAACTGACATCAAAGAAGTTCGCGAACTACATGACACCGAAGTACACTTCTGACACAAACTTCTTGGTCGAAGTCACAAACTCTCAAGAGTAGAAATATCCGGTATTTAGATGGGTCGAAAACCGAGCACGGGTCGAGAGCTGAAATTACTGTGAGATTAGCAATTCACACTATAGCCATTGGCTAGATCGATATTCATTCATGGTAATGTAAGGAATGTAAGCAATCCTGCAATGAACAAAGAAAATTGATTTCTCAACTAAATGAGGGGATCAAACAATTTTACAGACAGGTTGTACTCGGGACCTGATCTAAACAGTAACATCGAGACTGGTGAAAAACAGAAATAGAATAATTTTTCGGGTACCCAGAAAGCATAAGCAACAAATAAGTTGATAGATGCCCCAGGCACTGATGAATAACTCGATATATAGGCTCTGAACTAGCTGTGGATGTTATGAAAATATTGGTATGAAATGCGTCAACTAACACAAATATACCTGGGGACAAAAATGGAAAAGCTGTATTGAAGGACTGTGTGAGACAAGTAACGGAAAATTGATTCAACAAAGAAGGAATCGACTACTAAGGACATATAACGGAGATCTTAACTGTAAGCAATGCAAAAAAGACACAGGAAACCCATCATAACCAATGAGTATTCATGGACAACCAGAAATAGATCCAGATGAATAGATAAACAGAGGAATATTATAACAGATAATAGGATCATTGTAATGGGCGTAATAGAAAGATGGGGGAAACGGCTCTATCGGTTCAAAGGTGACATCAAAGAGGAACTTTCATTGCTGTCACTTTCATTACATTTATAATGTAAGAATATCTACAGAAACTATAGCGAATTATCGCAGCTGGGGGATTTCACACTGCTGAAGGTTGATAGTATTTTTTATTCTCCAGTAGTGAACAATAAAAAAGGTAAAGACGTTCAAGTTTTTCGTGATCTGCGAAATATAGTTGATACACTGTATAGATATGACAACCATTATAAAACAACTACCAATGGATAGTAGGTCAAGATCTGAAAAATCAGCTTCGTTTTTATAAGCAATTTGCGAAGAAGCATTCTTTAAGCTGTTTCATTTCTTCAGATAAAAGTGACAACCAGACTGGTTACTGTCACTTTATTGTTAACTATTCTTTCTCTTTTGCTTTTCTTCTTTCTACTGTTGCTATTCTTCTATATATTTCTTATGTATATTCATTTCTTTGTACATCTGCTTTATCACTACTTTTATGTTTGGTAGTGTTGATCCTCATTATTGTGACGCTACCGTTTAGCTTGAAATGCTATCGTATTGAATAGTAGAAAGAGTATTTCTAATAGCTTCGTGCGTTTTCTGAAAGTCGCATCCTCTGCCCTGATTTATGAAATTTCTCGTCCTTAGAGAATTCGTGGGTCTACTGACTATTCGAAGCCTGTCTTCAATATCTCTTTTGAGGCTTATTATGCTTTAATGGCCATCATAAACAATTTTGCTTGCTATATTCGGCTCTTTTTTCTTCACATATTTGACATGCGTAGTTTTGGCGTTGAATCTGGTCATTATTACGCTTTGGTCAAAGACGAAACGGACTGGTTTAAGTTTGACGATAGTCATGTCACTAAATTTTCTGGCGATATCTTGAACTTATTGGAGACTCTGGAGACATGAAAGAGAGAACATTGGCAGATGATGATCTTCGGATGATGTGGTGCTGCAGGTTTTTCCGGGTTTTCCTGCAGCTGAAAAAGCAAATGCTCCACTGAAATCACATCGCTCCAGAGCGCCAATTGATTTTTTTTGTTGTTTCATAATTTCATAATTTGTGTTACTTTTTGAAACTTCAGAAAAAACTGTCACTTCATTTCAATTTTTAATGATCTGAAAAAATATATGGGCATTAGTATCTACCTGAAAATGTTCAAGGGATATTTGGAGTTGATATTTGACTTCGAGTTACATAGAATATTGGTCTATATTTTTCGAGACAATTCTGACAGGTTTTTTTTGAAGAGAAACGTCGAGAAATACATATGCTGTGATACATGACTGAATTTGGTATGATAGGAAAAACAATTGATTGCATTGAAAAAATGAAATGATGGAACAAAACGTCATGTTGAAAATTAGCTTGCACCAGTTCACAACAAACATGAAACAGCAAAAAATCCTCTGCCTTATTTTCATCTGACAATTTAAGTTTTTTCCAAATATGTCAAAAAAAGGTAATCTGAAAAAAGATTTTCAAATAGACCACGTTTATTCAATTTACCTAATTCATAACCCGAGAAATGTTATGTAAAAAAATGATGGATTATTGATAACTCCATTCAAAATGTCTTCCTGATATTTTGCCTAATATTTTCACATTTTAATATCAACAATGCATTCACATCTGACCTCATAATGTTTCTTTCATATTCTATAACTGCTAGACAATATCTGTTCATAAAAAAATTTTAAATTCTCCACTTCTTGGTTTGTGATTTGTGAATTTTCTTACAGAATTGAACTGAGAATATACAATATTCAATATTGAATATTTCTCTTGCAATAATCAAAATTGTTAATCTTTTTGCGATATGCAAAATTGCTAATTTTTCTTACGCTTTCTTGCGATAGTGATTGTTCTTGTCGTGATCAAAAGATTACAAACAATAAAACAAACAAACCATGTGGAAGATCAAAATCTAATTTGTCACACATACAGAAAACAAATAGCATTCAATAAAAAATGTATATTTTCCACCAGAACTATATCCCGAACAATATCAAACGTGAATTCTCCAACGAAGAATTCAACAAAGTTAGGCCGGAAAAAGTTCCGACCGATAAAATAGAACAAATTACGGAAAAATCCGAATTTCTGGCAAATAATGGATGTGTTGCAGTATGTGGAACTCTCCAAACACAGTGGAGCCATTACCATACACAATGTACTCGTACGCGTCGTCATTAGATTCAGGATGGATATGTGTGTTGTGCCAGCTTTCGTAAAATATTAGCCTGTGCGATTCAGTGGAGGATTTCTCTTTTCTCTTGTGATACAATTCTGATTTCTTATACGATATTCCTTCATATCATACTTGACTATCACATCAATATACTCAAAGATTTCAATGCTTCTGTTATTACTTACTTTAGGAACTAGTACGGCTGGAATCTGTTTTGCACCAATTTATCTGGAGAAGAAACAACAGCCAAGCCAGAGGCAAGAAAGGTTTACATTGCTGAATCTAATGTATCATCAGGTATAGCTGACTCAAAGATGCTCTCGTATGGAAAGATTGCTGCGGCAGTTAGGGTACCAATCTTGAAATCTCTTCAGTATGCTATTTTGGCTTAGATCATGAAGAGACTATCACTAGTTTTAATTCTAGAGCTACATATTTTGGCCTGGATAAGATTAGGACCATGTCTCCTGGCCAGTGGGTGCGGTGAGTACCCTGAAGACATTGAAGGGCATCTCTCTGAAATGATTCACAGAATATGTACTTTCCAAACCACACATTTGTGATACTTTTCTACCTGACGAAGGTAGTTGCAGAATGATCGCCGATCGAGTTAACACTATATTGAGGAAAATGTACCATGGTGCGTTATGGAAGGTAGAGCTGGAACCTCTGGTGTTTTGGAAAACTGCTTGTTTTGGAAGTGGGGGCAATGTTTTGAAAAAGGAGTCATTTTTGGATTTTTAGTAGTCTGACTTGGATTTTTTCAGCCCAAACATTCGCGAATTAGTTTTATCAACATACTAAATTTCAGTAATATTCATCGGTTGAATATATGGGCGAAGGCCGGTTTTGATTCGGATTCAACACTAGGATTGTGGAAGACTGAATTGCCTGCTGAGACTTTGGAGGATCAAAACGGCACTGTCCGGTGTTAGATCACGCATGCTTTGTCTTTGTGCACTGGTTTCAACAGTAAACTATATTTAAAAATAATTTTGGAAAAGAACAAACTGGATTGATGTCAGAACTTCCATGATTTTATTTATCATCTTTTAGAAGAGGAAAATGAAAGCAAATCAAATAATCGGTACAAAAAATATGAAATGTTTTATCATCCACAAGTGATTTGGACATAGTATAATATTATACGAAGAACTTGTGGTGGGTGTTAGTTGATATTTCATCTGCTATTCGTTATTATTTTATTGGTGTACATTTGTAACGCAAAGGTCCATTGAAACACTGGAGATACTTCAGAGCTTTCTTCTTCAATAATTTTGTTGAACTGAATCCCAAGTCTTTTTCAAAGAAAAAATAATTTCATAATTATTTTTCCAAGGTTTTTCGCTCAATCTTTCGGTAAATTACAGATCTTCACTTTGGTGTACTCTTCAATAATATTGCTTCCTATATATTATTGAATTCAATAAATTTTCCACTCCTTTTTGGTATGTAAAATGTTTTTGTCATTCATTCAAAATAGTTCTGAAAGTTCCGAGTAGAAGAACAAGAATATTCTCAGTATTACATCGGATCCCTTATAATAGGTTACCGTTTCTCCATTACCACATTCTCAGGCATTACGATGTCCATTCAGACAGTTATTTATGATAACGGTGAGATTGAATGCATTCTCATTTCGCACTTGATCGACCGCACTTACGTTTCTAGTTTAAATTCCATTCTTAAGTCATTCATCTGCCAAACGATAACCCAAGGAGGTTCACATGTACTTTTCTGGCAACAACAGGAGATTTAACGATACAATACTTCCTAGTTTCTTCTTTTGGAATTTGAGGATGCGTGGAAACATCGCCTGAAATTTGTTATCGGCTGCAATGCCCAGTTGACTATTGTACCGTAAAAGACCTTATCTTTACTGTGATTGGAAATAGTGAATAGTTCTGTGTCGAATGTGGCGGTACCTCAGAGAAATAGGAGTGGCAGTGAGCAATCACAATATGTCGATATAAATAAATTTTCAATTAGTAGGTAATATAATAGGAAACATACCTATTGGATAGTTTCAAACGTTTTGTCTGTTCCAATGTCATGTGTTTTTGTAGCCTCATATCTCAATGAATATTGATTCAACTGTGTCTTGGTACATACTGATGGATAGAGACTTTCGTACTCTATACAGTGATGATATTCATTTTTTTTTTTTAATTTGAATTTCTTGCCTCTTTTCAACTTATTACCACAGGATGTCGTTGAGTGATTTTTGGCCAATTTTCCTCTAAATTCAAACTGAACTAAAGCGCTGCGCTGCCGTAAATCAAACAGGCTTTTGGCAATTATAGTGTTAATGAACGCACTGTTCGACGTTGGTTTGTGAAATTTCGTTCCGGAGATTCTGGCCTCGAAGGTAAGCCCCGAAGTGGTCGACCTACAGTCATCCAGGACGAGAATTTGAGGACCCTGGGGAGACTGACGTATTACAGGCGGTGCGTGGAATGGCGGAAGAACTGGGCGTTAGCTCCCATGCGGTTTTTGATAATTTTAGGAGTCAAAGAGCTCGAAAAGTAGGTGTTCCACGATCTGAATGATCGACAGATATTGTCACGTTTCGATGTCTGATTTTCTTTGCTTTTTCGGAACCAAAACGATCCTTTTTTGCATTGAATTGTCACGTGTTATAAAAATTGGATCCTCTACAACAGCAGTAGACGTTCAGGACACCGATGAACAACCCAGTCACTAACGGAAGGCGAAAACCCATCAAAAACAGACCATGGTTACTGTATCGAGGTCGGCGGCTGGTGTGATTCACTATTACTTTCTGCAACCAGACCAAACCATCACAGCAGAGTCCTATTGTGAAGAAATCGACTGAATGGTCGGTACTGGTCAAAAGAAGAGGTCTGCCTTCCTTGACAACGCCCGTTCTCATGTTTCACAAATAACCGTTCAAAAATTAAACGAATTTAGCGTCAAAGCACAGTAGAATACAACCAGTAGGCTCTCTTACCAGATGATCCGCCCGAGTTGCCGGGGACCTTCAACCGCTTTTAGGATGAGATTCTCATCCAACGCGCTCAGTGGTGTAGTATCGAAGGATTCGAAGGTACCACGGGCATCGGATCATTTATAATAATAATAATAATAATAATAATAATAATAATAACTTTATTCGTCTTT
>WOGR01005669.1:0-13627 GCA_015342045.1 Leptinotarsa lineolata | reverse complement strand
TTTTTAGGATCAGGTGAGTACAGAGCTCTTGTGAAATGGGAATCTCATATTTGAATACATCAAATCTCAAAATATATGATGATGATTTATTCTCGAACGGTTTCAGTCACATATGTACTATGATTACCTGAAATTCAGGCATAACAACCTGCAGACAGCCAATGAAAAATGGTCAGAAATTATTCGATTTCTAGCTATCCAACCACACAAGTGTTGACATCAGAAGTTTTTCTCTTCATCGATTCACAAGAGATGAAATCTTTCAGAATCCTTCACCACAGTTTAATTAAAAACATATAAAAACTTTCGAAAACAAACAAATCAAAATTATCAGTAGATATAAAAATTATAAATAACATATCACAAAACTCGTGTATAAATACTAAGTATCTCAAACATGAGATAACTAGTCTCCATAAAAAGGGACTAGAAGTCTATTACAATATAATACTTATTCAAATGGAAGAGTATGAACCGGTAACAAACTTCTTGCTTATTCGATATCAATTGGGAGATCAGTTGCGCTGCCAGAGAAAGAAAATCTTGATACCTATTTTCTCATCTGATAAAACATGATTCATGCTTTTGCAAAATTGGTCAAAATATTACAACGCATATTCATTTGCGACAGCTGTGGCTTGGTTGTTGAGTAGTCCAATATTATCCGGGGGCTTTTTGGGTCCGGTTTCATTAACGGGAAGTTGACGTTTGGCACACTTCTTTCTACAGGCCAAGCAATACAGAAGTAAGGACAGGACTGAAATTGCAGCAATCACTCCTAAGCCAACAGAAAGCTTCCACTTCATGTACTCCCTCTCCAAAATCTCTACAATTTCCTTACACTGCTGCAAGATGTCGCGCTCCTCTTTTGTGTAGGGCAAGTTAGGGCAATCTGTAAAAATGATTAATTATATAAAGAAATGAATAGCTACAAACTTGGTGCATATTAATGAACAAATCACGATAACCAAATAACAGAAGGATAATATGTGGAAATTATTGACTCTTCCACACAGCCACAGATAGATCCGGAGTATATAAGTTGACTCCTGGTGGTTCCTGCCCAAAACTCTATATTGGCCGAACGGGAAGAACTTTTTCCGAAAAATAAAAGAACATAGGAATAGTTTCTTGAATATGAAGACCAATTCCACATTCACAAATAATCGTTCGGCAGAGGTGCGAGAGTTCAATAATGACTATAATGTATTACATTTCGAATAATTTTTGCATTTATGAATGCTTAAAAAGCAATAGATTTCAATATTTCAAACATACACTGAATGAACAAATAGCTGTTAAAATTGATAATTAGTTGATACGTGATTTCACTTTACGACAAGTTCCTTCAAATGGTCATTTGAAAACTCAAATTCGTTAACAAAGCTACGGTCCTTCGAGTCAAACGTTACCAGCACTAAGGGTTTGCGTTCATAAACTGTCAAAAGAACTCATAACAACGGGGCTTCATAACATACCGGATTGGCAAATAAAATTGAAAACTGCTAATAAAAACTCATTGGAGTTTCAAGTCAATCACTTAGCACCCGCACTCTATCACAATCGTGTGATTTTTTCGATGGTACGTACTCAAATTGGGCCAGTGCATATGATTTAACTAAAACATTACTCAAATCTGTTATGGGATAGCAGAAAATGTGTTAAAAGTAGAAAATTATCTGGAGCTACTCAATCAACAAACAAACATTATAACAGATCAAAATTGGAATGGAATTGAATATGATAAAAAAACGTTTTTTCATTCAAGGGAAATTCATCAATTTCGAAATTGAAATGAAAAAAAATTCACAAAACCATCTAAGAAATTGGTTTGATGTAAAGAGAACTTGAAATGGAAGAAAAAATATGTGCATCTAGATTGAGAGCCAAAGAAAATGTGCTTTCCTCGGGGAAAAAAATTATTTATATCAGTTTGGAGAAAAATCGTCCCAACAAAAGGGTATGAAACAGAAACTCAACAACTTCATATTATTCAATATTTGGTAAATAACATAGGTTTTTGTTACGATCCACTTTTTGAAAACGATTCTGCAGAAAAAACTGACATTGCAGTTCTTACCAAATCCATCAACAATATGCTTCCTGACAGACGATAGGAAATCATTTGATATTCGATTTTACCCCAACAGAACGTTTCGAGACTAATGAACTGAGACCAAATATCCGTGGTGCGGCAAGCCGACATGATCTTGAGATTTCACCAGAAGCTGAAAACTCCAATCAAACAAATATCATCTTGCTCTATTGATCGAAAAGAACTACATCAGGCTTTTTAGCTGAAATGAGACCGAGGGTGGGAAATGAATACTTTCAATGAATTTGATACTCCTCATTCCTTAAACCGATTCAATATCTCCCGGAGCGCAGGGCAACACCGGTGTCGCGTCATCTTTTGGCAGAGGGACGTGTTACATCTGAGAGAAAAAGGTTTCAATTCCTATCTTTCGATTGATACCCAAGCACTCGGAATGCTCGGAAGTGTGGAATCAATAATTGTGATCGGTTCTATAATAGCTCAGCGCACAAAAATACTGAGTATGCGACTTAGCCTGAAGTTATGAACCATATGAAATACTCCACTAGACCAAGGTAGTACATTGAGAATGCTGAGGCCAATAATAGATTTTACTGGTCCCACATCACCTCTGTGTTGCAAATGAGTAGAGTGCTAGTGACGATTCTGAACCTCCCCCACAACACTCGACTTCAGCCTTGAATGTCGTCAGACGACCTTGAGAGATGTGCATGTCATATGACTTTGAATTATTCTACATGACGCTGAGCTATGTACACTGTATATGAACTTGAGCACGGAGTTTGATTTTGTCGATCAAACCTTCCCTTGATTCATTACCTTGGGATTGGACCACATCATATTACTTCGAATGAAACCTCATAGCTCGTGGTTTGAATGTATCAGTTATTTCAAATTCTTCCCATAATTGTCTGGTATTATGTACAAGATGTATACATGTAGTGAACCCTGCCCATTATTTCAAACCTCCAGGTCTTTTTCTGAATGCTATGTTGAAATATACGGGTATCGAGGTGAAATAATTGACTGATACCAATACTGTGATTTTTTTCAAAATGGTATACGCGGTGATGCTAGTCACTGTTCGGAGAGACAGCACATTGCAAACAATCAGTTTCTTTGTAATTATGATCCCAATGAACAATTCATCATGTACTTAGATGCAATGAATCTGTATGGACATGGTATGTCTCAATCACTACCTTTTGGCGGATTCATTTGGTTGACCTCCGATGGATTAAATCAGCTAGATATCAATAGTAGTCCGGATAATAATTGTCAAGGATGAATTTTTGAAACGGATGTGCACTACCCCGTCGAATTGCATGATCAACATACAGACTCCCCATTTTTAGTGGAAAGTATCATATCATCAAGTTCAAAGTCCAAAATACCTAAACTTATACCCAATTCGAATTATGAGAAAAATATATCGTTCATCAATGAGTATGATTCAAATTATGGATGGACCGATCCATAACTTGAAGAAAATTATCAACAGTATCCATGATGGTAATTAATCAATTTTCAGAACCATTTTTATTTCTAGACGCGTTTCGCCAACACCGTAGCTTCATTGGTAGAAAATTTACTGAGAAAAAACCAGTCATTCAAATAAATATCATTCAAATATATGAAAAGAGTGTGAGTGATGATCAATGCAGAGAGGTCAACATTGGACACTACGAAACCGATGTCTTCCACGTCGGCTGCAACTGTTGCTTGAGATACGACCATTCATCGGTCGAAACTGTGCAGAAAAAATACGTGATGAAGCTCTAGAGAACGCAAGTCCGCTACTAATTGTTTTGCAGGGGCAGATATGCGATCCAACCTGAATAACGCACTCTATCGCATCATTTGGGTTTGTATGGAATTTCTCGATCGAATTTCCCTACGGTTTTTTGTTGCAATTAGTGGTTTTTTCATTTCTAAATTATGTTATTCTGTTGTATCGAATATTCAATACACAATTTTTTAAAAAATGAAAAAAAACACATTTCTCATAGCATTATTCAAACAGATACCTTTGATAATGTTATATCGAGCAAATATTATTTTTATATCTGAAAAGATGAAATGTGGATGATATAATTCATGAGTATGATTCAAGAAGAAAAAAACTTGACTTATGTCTCAGCATTATTCTAATAAATAACTATATGTCGAACAAACATTATTTCCTTATTCGAAAATATTTATGTCCGAAATGATAACCGATGTGTATTATTCGAAAAACAACTTTCAAACCATTCCACAGCATTATCTAAGTGAATAACCTATGAAATGGGTCTTTATTTCTACAAATGTATATATGAAAATAACCTACCAAACACTTTCAACTACCTCCTACTCCTACCATCTCCTTCATCATCATGAATCAAGTAACACAAGTTGTGCAGGAAGGCGATTCCACAAGTGAAATCCATTTGATTCATTTTGAGAGTTGGTCCTATGGGAGAACTCAAGTGGCAATAATTGATTCAACGTGCACCGACGATTAATTTGATGGGTATTCAGACACTACTTTAGATCTGAATGAGGAGCGCGATTTTGAATTCGACCAGAACGAATTTTGTCAATTTGATGATGAGTTTTTCATTCTCTTCCGGGAATCACGCAGTCACGACATTATAGAGACATCAATAATCAAACCTGTTCGCCTCATTCTCAGGAATGATCATAATGACTGATCCTCTAGAATCTGTTTCGTTCCATTTCGGGAAATGAAAACGGAAACCACCAACATAGCATGTAGGTGTGACCGTAAGTCGTTTGGATCCGTACGGTAAATCTATTACACAGTATAGATCTAGCCGATCTTCCTAAGTATCGATTCCTTCATCCTGCAGATCTTCCAGATACACCGGGTTCTCAGAGTTCCCCAGATCCTCCACAACAGCATCAGCACCCTTATCTCCTCTAGCAAGGTAATCAGCTTTCACACTCACTATGGCTTCAACGTCCACTTCTCCACCGATGATGATGACTTTGGAAACCTTCAATAAAGTTGAGAACCTCTTCTTCCTCATCATCCGACCAATTTTCAACATCACCAAGTTTATCTCAACAATATGGCGTCTATTTTTACAGGGTTCATTTTTGTTGTACTCGGGACTACTGATAGATGATGAGTGAAGTATGGAATCTTGAGTCAATTCTTATGTTTCTGATTGTGTAGATAGAACTCCCACTCACTCTTCTCCCACTATCTACTATATGCATTTACAAAATGAAATCGTTTCCTTTCCAAAACTTTCCCCACCAACTATATATTGTGATCTTTTGTTCCATTTAATTCCAACCCATGGTCGACTGCCCATTCACATCTTCTAGCTCATAAGTTGGAGGCTCTATATCAATATTGTCTTGACTTTGAAAACTTCAGTTGACAGTTTTCTATATAACCTTTGGCGAATATGTTTTTATACTCGCTAAATTGGACCATATCTCCAATTTTGAATTGATTTTATTCATCTTCCCCACGCTGCCTCTTAGATTTTGCATAAACTGACAATTTTGTGAATGGTTTTATATTTGCAGGTTTCATGCCAATGGAGCGATGAATTCTGTTGTTATATCGACTGGTAATCTCAGGAAGAATATTCAAATACCTTCAACGGCGTTGGGGTGAAAACTCTCCATAAAGCCAACTTCTCAATCTATACCTATAAATTCGAAAGTCACTCACTTAACAATCATTCATCTCTGTTTCTCTATACTGTACTATTACAACTGTACTAAAGAAAGATTTCTGAACATTCCAACTAGGGCTCCCCCGCGGGGGTGGAAAGGGAACGTTCACATATGAAAATTGAATTTTCATGACTGTTTCTTCGAACGCTATATTTTCGAGGGTTGAAATTTTGTATGTAGGCTCGTTTTATGTTATAGATATGCGACGAGAAAGGACTTTTGAATATTCCAACTGAAGGGCCCCTGGGGATAAAAAGGGCAAGTTCACATATGGAAATGACCTTCTCATCACTGTTTCTCCGTACCACTATATTTTTGGAGGCTGATTTTTTGTATGAATATTCTTTTTATGTAGTAGATATGCAATGAGAACGGATTTCTGAATATTTCAACTGAGGCGCCTCCACTTGGATAGAAGGGGCGCGTTTACTTATAAAAATTACTTTTTCATCACTGTTTCTCCATACCGCTGTACTTTCGGTGGCTCAAATTTTGTATGCAGGTTCGTTTCATATTTTAGATGTGCAATAAGAAAAGATTTTGAAGAAATGTTCTATTTGGGGCGCCAGCCGAGGTGGAAAAGGCAAGTTCATGAAATAAAGCTGCTTTCCATCACTGTTTCTCCATACCGGTATATTCACGAAGGCTGAATTTTTTTATGTGGGTTCGTTTCATATTGTAGATGTGCAATAAGAAAGAGTTTTCAAATATTCCAATTGGGGCCCCAGCCTCGGGGAAAATGGCACGTCCATAAAACAAAATCATATTTTCATCGCTATTACTCCAGCCCTTAAATTTCTGGTGGGTGAATTTTTACTTAGTATCAGCATTGCACCCGTGCAGAGTCGGGGCGGGTCATTAGTGTCCTGATAACTTGTTTCGCCAGTGCAGCCTTTTTTGTGCTAAGTATTGAGTAATAATTGATATTGTTATGTAAATTGTTTTATTTTGTAACACTCTGTATAAGGTAGCGTACGGATAAGGAATCACTTTGTATATGTTAACTTGTTTTTGTGTTTACAGTATCAGTAGAAATAAAGGCTTGTATGGGTACACTTCGGCTCTTATTTTTATTTATTGTGATTTCCTTCATACAAGGGATGAATATATCACAAAGTGGTAAATTTCAAAGATAGATAAATTTCAAAGTTAAAGTACCTTCATATTGAAGTTAGTAACTCTCAACATGAAGAACACAATAGTGCAATATATGAGACATATACAAGAATTCAATCCTGCACATGCAGATTGATCAATTTATAGGAAAATGTTAGAAAATTATTTTCGAGCTAATGCAATTAAAGAAAAGGATCGTGAGCGAGCTATTCTGAGTTTGTTGAATGAACAAGCATACAAACTTGTGCATGGCATGTGTTTTTCTATCGAACCGGAATCGAAATCATTCAAGGACGTACTTAAACTATTGGATGGACATTTTAAACCGACAGACTCACATTTTCTTATAAATGAATATAATGGTCACGGTAGTGTAGAGGTTAGCACATCCGCCTTCAAAGCGGAAGACCGGGGTTCGATTCCCCGCCGGGCCACCGTGCTGGGTAATCGCACGTTAAAAGGTAAGGCCTCGTTAATCCATTGCTCGCACAAGTTTCGACTTCTGAGGTTGACGTTCGTCAGCTGGTTAACGGAATGAACAATTTTAGAACAACAATTTTTTTTAGAACTCTCACCTGGTTTAGGTACGTTTAACCAGGAAACAATTTCTATTGAAATTAAATCGAATTCAGTTGTATCACCAAAAATTTTGAGAGCCCGGCCTCTACCGTTTGCAATGAGAAATAAAGTGGAAAAGAAGTTGAATAGGATATGTGAATTAGGAATTATCGAACCGGTAGACTATTCAAAATGGGGAACTCGGATAGAACCTGTTTTGTAAAAAAACGGATCATTACGTATAAGCGGAGATTTTGAGATGACAGTTGATCCTTTTATAGAAATTGATATATATATATAGTTATCTTACTCCTAAAATTGATGAATGCAAATCAACAAGTTTGTTTAGATGAAAATTCAAAAAGTTGATAACAATTTCTACACATAAGGGGTTGTACCATTATACCAATACCTTTTGGTATTGCAAGTATACCTGCTAAATTTCAAAAATGTTAGAATCATTACTGCAGGGCTTGAATGGAATCGTTTGTTTTTCAGATGACTTTCTCATTACGGGTAAGGATGGAATTAAGCACGCAAAACGTTTGGAAGAAGTATTTTCTCGATTACAGGGGCAGGTTTGAAACTTTCTTCATAAAAGTGCAGTTTTTTCAAAGATAAAATAGTCATTCCAGATACGATATTGATAAGCATCGAAAGTAAATGCCATGCACCAGTACCACACGACGTTACTTCTTTGAAATCATTTTTAGGGTTGATAAATTACTATGATGAGTTTGTTAAAAATCTTTTTACACTATTGTATTCTTTATATAATTTGTTGAAAGCAAAAGTTAAGTGGGACTGGTCCCTGGATTGTCAGGCGGCTTTCGAGGAAGTCAACAATATTTTATCTTCTTTACCTATTTCAGTGCATTACAACCCAGACCTACCATTACGTTTGGTAACAGACGCGAGTGAATACGGGGTAGGTGCGTTGTAAGCACATATAACTCTGGACGGTAAAGAAAAAGTAATATATTATGCTTCACGAATTTTATCAGAACGAGAAAGTAAATTTGTATTCTTGAGAAATAAGGACTATCAGTAATTTCTGGATTATAAAAGATTCATACTTTTTTATATGGTAGACATTTCACATTGGTAACGAAAAACAAGCCACTTCCATATATTTTTCATCGAAATGAAAATATACCGCAATTTTTTGCAAAAAGATTACGTAGATGGGCGATAATTTTTTTCCATTTATCACTATGATATTGAAGTAGTCATATCGGAAAATAATCCAGCCGATATATTGTCACGTTTACCTCAGACATTAGAAAAAATTTCTGTAGAAAACATGGATTTGAATTATGTCCATTATTTTTCAAAGAATGAACATTTTCCTATAGATCATGAAGTGGTTGAAAACCGTTTCAAATTTTGGTAAATATGGTTGGCCTTCAGGCTCTCACAAGTTTGGCAAAGATGAACAGTTTTTATAAAATAAGGAATGATTCAACCATTGAGTCGGATTGTTTGATGTGGAATAATAGAATAGTATTTCTTATGAATTCCGTGAAGAAATTGAGGTGATTTGCAAAACTTGCGATAATCGTTCGATAAATAAGGAATCGCGTGAAAAATCAGTTTTCATCCCATGGCCATGGCCTATTCAACCTTGGAGTAGGTTATACTTGGATTCTTCATTACTTTTCATGAATAAGATTTCTTGGTAATTTCATGTGCTCATAGTAAGTGGATAGAAGTATTTTTGATGACTTCTATCACTTCGACATTAACCATTGAAGTTATTAGAATATGATTCACAGAATATGGACTACCGGAACAATTAGTGACAAAAAATTGAATTTCTTCTCGTTCTGCAGAGTTTCAGAACTCTTTATCAGAAAATAATATCAGTAGGTGTAATTGAAAAGGCCTTAAAAATGCATTGGGGAAGTATAATAATGTAACGATCAATATGGCATTAAACAAATTTTTATTCGACTGTCGTTAAACTCCACACTGTACTAAAAAATTAACACCAGCAAAATTATTTCTTGAGAGGGTTACGCACTCGTTTCAATCTGTTATTACCGCATAATCAATCAGATTTGAAAAGTTTTATCTCAGAAGCTCAAAATTGTCAAAAATACCATTATGAAGGTAACAGATTTGTATATTCTGAAACTGGTGAATCAGTAACAATGCGTGATTATAGAAAACCAAATACGATTGAGTGGATCGAGGCAGTTGTTTTCAAACGCATAGGAAAATCTGTATATACTGTATTTGTTCCTGCTTTAGGAAATATCCAATGGAAATGTTATTTGAATCAAATAAAATAAGTTCATGTTGTAGGATCAAAATTAATTGACCGACGTGAATCACTTGATATATCTCAAAATGAGGCAAATGATGTGTTAATCCCAGATAAGTTCCAACCATCTGATATTGTTACAAATAATGAAACAAACAAACAAATAATGAAACATATTTTGAGAAATAAGAAAAAATTTTTTAGGGAGGAGATGTAATGTACATTGTTAAATTTTGTAACACTCTGTATAAGGTAGCGTATTCGTACGGATACGAGATCACTCGTATTTTTATTTGTAGTGATTTCCTTCAGACTAAGGATAAATATATCAGATATGATGTTCCCTCATTAACGATGAGAATTTTGAATCATAGAATTCAGTATCATAATCAAATTCTAAGTTACTCGGGAAATTCTTTGCATCTTTCAACAAACTCTCCAAAGTTGTAGTAACTCAATAACTTAATAAAGGTTTCCAACATACATACTTCGAATAATAGTTGATAACTTTGAGGATGTACCTATCATAGTCATTTTCTACGACATATGATTGTATTTCCATCAAATTCATCTGCCACCAGTCTTTGTAGCACATTATTGTTTTTCGACGGGAAAAATTTCGACGCGTCGGCTTATGTATCTCTTTCATAATCTGCCAATTCGTATCACTCATATTACTTCTCTATGACTTCCTCAAGGTTTTGAAGTTAAGGATTCAGTTCTCTACTGTTTAGGTGGAATTTCAATGACTGACTGTTCAACTCTAACAACTCGCTCAGTTGTTATAATTCCGATTAGCGTTTCCAAAGTACTCATTTGATCAGCTAATGCAGAAGTGATGTGTGCATTTTTGCCGATGATGAATCGCAGTTCAGTTTCGAATCAACGTGTCATTTCAGATTTAAAATCGAAAAGATCAATTCTGCAATGATTTAGCAAACTGAGGCTATCTGTATGGTCGATGAAAGTTATTGAATTGAAAAGATATAGGTGGCTTCCACGCTATATCATAAATTCATTCAAGTAGTTTCATTGAATAAAAAAAGGTAATACCCCTTTCAAATCATGGCTTCCAAAACGTGTAGCCAAACATTTCACAAAAGAAATGATTCCCGACGTTAGTTCATCAGAAGCCAAAATATTTCACATATATGTGTCAAAGATCAGGATTATCCCAGTGTCAGAACCAGTTTGCTGGTGAAATTCGATATTTCACATTGAATACAACTTCGATCTCTTTATGAATAGTAGAACAATGGTATATTAATGTGAAATATGAATTAACTCTCTCGCTTCAAACATGGTCACATTTCAAGTGAGTACTGTTTTGCAATATAATTATCAAATTAATGCATACGAATAGTATTTATATGCCGATCCGAAGTTGTAGTATACCAGGTTGGTGAAAAATATCAAATTCATCAAGAAATATTATAGTTGCGCGGTTTATGAATTAGATGAACATTCTGAAATGTAAAGAAAAGACCCTGTATATCATATTTCAGAAATCTTGTATTTATTGTAATAATGAATCCTCTATTATTCACTAGTTCACCGTATACTGTTTTTATGAAATGTAAAAAGTATAAATAACCAAGATATGGGACCCGAAACATCAATATTTGTTTAAAGGTGATTGACAATGTTTCGTGGTGAATTTCATCAGTTAGGACTTCCACTGTCTAATATCGTATAAGATGATGTAAAATCCCTGCTATAACCAATACAATCAAAAATTAAAAGAATAGCTGAAAATAACAAATATATCAAGCAAAAAACCCTGAAATGATTTTACAGTGAAATAAAAAACAAGTGAAAAAATTGAATTATTCAAACAAAAAAGAAATGAATGAAAATAAAAAAAATTGCGATTTCAAGCCACGTTACTTCACGACGTTTCGATTGTTATTATCCACAATCGTCTTCGGGTGATGACTGGACTAATTCCTCCGAGAGCTGACTATTCATGGGTAATTAAAGTACTTCCACTTATCTCCTCTTTCCTCTTTCCTTTTTCCTCTTTCCGCTTCACTGGTTCAGCAAGAGATGACCGTTTGGCGGAAGTTGGCCATTTTTTCCTTAATTATGGGTTTTTATATGTTGCGTATCTCTCCGCTGGCTTGGTTGAATTTTCCCCTACACCAGTATTTCTCCTTGTATACGATCTGAGCTTGGGACCACTCGATGTAATGTTGATAAGTCCAACCATGCTCTGCTATTCCTGATTTGCTGGTTTCCCCATGCTTTGTGTGTTTCTTATGCTCGGCAATGCAGACTTTCAATGGCCTCTTAGTTTCACCGATATATAATTTTCCGCACTCACAGGGTATCCGGTAAATGCAATTCTTGGAATCGCAGTCCGCATTTGGAGGCCTGGTTTTCGTAAGACTGTTACGGATAGTGTTTCCGGATCTGAAGCAGGTTCTGATGTTGTACTTGGATACAATTTTTCTTATCCTTTCAGATAATTCTCTGATGTAGGGAAGTGCAAGCACTGGTTGTGACGGCTTCTCTTCCTTGCGAGGTTCTTGCTGTCTTTTAGCCAAAGTCTGTTTCACCATCACTTTGGAATACCCATTCCATTGAAGATCATTTTTGATGATGCCTAGTTCTTTCTCCAGACCTTCCTTCGTATTACAGAGCCCGAAAGGATTGTCTACTAGAGTCTTGATGATTCATCTTTTAGTCGATTGCTGGTGGTTGGATTCGTGATTCAGATACTGTCCCGTGTGAGTGGGTTTTCGGTATACAGATGTTTCCCACGGTCCTCTTCACTAATACGTTCACAATTCGTTGTTTACTTCCTTCTCCATTGTAAAAGTGATGAAAGATCTTACCCTGTTGATGTGCTTCAGGAAGGCGTCTAGTTCAGTATTCCCATAGTTCCATATTATAAAGGTGTCGTCAACGCATCGTAACCAGGCTCGGGTTTTTTTGTGGGCTTCTTCAATTGCCAGAGTTTCAAACCACTCCATATATATGTTGTTTGTAACTGGTGAAAGTAGCGATTCCATTGGCATCTTCTGAAAAGATCTCCTCTATATAGCTGAGGGATTCCTCGAGTGGTACATTTGTGAATGAGGATACAATATCGAAACTAACTAGAATGTCGTTTGGCTCCAAGGTGATGTTTTTCAAATGTTTGATGAAGTCAGTGGAGTTTCGGACGTATGTCTTGGTCTTCCCAAAATGTTTTTGCAGCATATCTGATAAATGTTTGTCGAGGTTGTAGGTTGGTGATCCTATGGCACTTGATATCGGTCTCAGTGGTACATTCTCTTTGTGAATTTTCGGTAATCTATAAAAACTTGGTGGAAATGCTTCTGATCTGCAAAGTTTCTTCTTTATCTCTGGTGCTAATGAAGATTCTTCAATCAGTTGATTGGTTTTTCTCAAGATTTTCTCTGTTGGGAACGTTTGTAATCTGTACGTTTCTTGACTGACAAGGTTATTGAGTTTGCTTTTGTAGTCCGAAGTGTTCAAGACCCCTGTTGCGTTTCCTTTGCCAGCAGCCAGAATGATGATATTTTCGTCAGCTTTGAGACTTAGTAACAATGGTATTTTTCCCCCTATAAATGATTGTTATGTTCGTGTTTTAGGATAACCGTTTAGAAATTTTACAAATCTTGTCAAAGAACCTGAATTTGATGCCGGATGTGAACTTGGAGGAAATAGCTATTGCCACGGAGTTTTTCTCGGGCGCTGACTTACAATCCCTTATGTACACAGCACAACTATCAAGTATTGATCACATTTTTGATGAAGAACAGGTTAGTATGAGTTTATGGAGAATAAATGATAATCATTTATTTAAGATACACACTAAGACTAGAAATTGCCTATAAAATGAATCAATTGCAATGGTTTGACGATTCTGATTTGTATTCGGTTTGGAAAATGTATGATTTTCTTTATATTCCCGTAAAACATTGTAA